>CATIVS010000199.1:0-14751 GCA_949629135.1 Eremobia ochroleuca | reverse complement strand
GAACCAACTCTGAGATCAAGAAAAAAATCAGCTGTTTCATACATTTTGGTCAAGTAGGTATTGAACTTTTGTATTAAACAGCTGATTTTGTTTTCGTGATTTCAGAGTTGGTCCCATAGTGAAAGTTGTTCATATTCATGAGTAGTACACCCTGTAAAAATATGGAGCCTTTAAAAAAGTCATCCAGTATAGCACATCGAGTTTTAGAAATAGCTTGTCTTTGTAGGCGTTGTATCCGTCACAGATACTTGTGCGACTCTCTCTTTCTTCAAGTTCTGTCTCATATTTAACACTTCGAACGCGGATCCATGCGAGACACAATAAATAATAAATACATCATTATTATCAACGTAATAATTGTCTCTATGGTAATTAACGTAATTGGTGTTGTACCGTTTTATTAGGTTGTCTCATAAGTTCTTGCCATATTTTATTTTACTCGAATTTTCTCGTATTTAAACTAAAACGAACTCAAGAAACTTCTAGATCTTTCTAGTAAGGATGAGTATCTTTTATGGTGAGGGTATAAATAGGCGCGGACGCAACGCAATAATTAGTATTTAGTTAAAATGGATCAGCGTCAACTGCGAGCTATTATGCTATATGAGCATCGACTTAAAGTCTCTTCAACAGAAACGGCTAAAAAGATTAACACTGCATTTGGACCGGGTACTACTAGCGATCAGACTGTTCGTTTCTGGTACAAGCGTTTTGACACCGGTGATATAAGCTGCGAAGATCAACCTCGCCCAGGCCGACCAACCAGCTTCGATGAAGATACTTTGCGTCACGAACTTGAGCTACATCCAGACTATAGTACGCGCGATTTATAGAAGGCGCTTGGACAATCCCACGCGACTATAGATCGTTATCTCAAATCGATGGGATATCGCAAAGTGATGTCACGTTGGACACCCCATGCGTTAACGGACCATGACCGGGCCGTTCGTGTGGCAATTTGTCAAAGTTTGTTACTTTGTCTACACAGACGAGAATTTCTCAAGGACATTATTATATGTGACGAGAGCTGGATACATTATGAAACTAACACGCGTCATGCCTGTAGGATTCCTCGCAGGCAAAACCCACCAGCCCAGCCTAAACTTGATGAACACGGTCGTAAGATTATGTTGTCTGTTTTCTGGGATTGGCAAGGAATGGTTTTCTGGGAACTCCTCGAATCTCATCAGACTATTAACGCCAATCTGTATACGCAGCAGCTTCGCAAACTAGCAGAGATGTTAAAAATTAAGCGGCCAAAACGACTTGGAGTCCAACTTTTGCATGACAACGCACGACCTCATTGCGCCAAGTTAACACATAAACAGCTGGAGGAACTAGGATGGCTGACTGTTCCACATCCACCGTATAGCCCGAATCTTGCGCCTTCAGACTTTCATTTATTTCGAGCTCTTAAATTTCATTTACTAGGAAAAAAAATCGAAAAATCTGGAAGTATTATTGAACTTGAAAATTGTTTCGAGTCCCAGCCTGCCTGATTTTGGGAGAAGGGTATTCAAATATTGCCCAGTAGATGGCTGACTGTTGTTGATAACGAGGGAGACTATATAATTGATTAAATGTATTTTTATTAATAAAAAATAGTTTTTTAACTGGCAATAATTTATGATACAACCTAATAATTAGCTATAAATAAATAAATTACAATGGCTTTTTAATTAATTCTGTAATTATGGCATTTAGCCGGTTAAGCCTGGGTTCTATATTGGATAAGAAAATGTATTTACCTGTGTGGTATTGTCTATAATTAATATGGTTGCTACGACACTTCCTAGTAACATGTGGTCTGATAAAATCTTGCCATCAGGCGCCAGGCCGTCCTTGTATGTACCTGGAATAAATATAAACACGTTATTCATTAACAGTAGCTAATTTTATTAGATTCCTCACAACGACGAACAACGTTGTTTTACATTTTTTAAATTATTATATCTAGTTTATTACAATTTATTTGTGTATTTATTCTTGGCTTAGACTCGCGACTTCATCGCGTGATAACCTGATGACGAATTTAAACGGATTCGTTCTGCTTTTCTCGTTTTTAAAGTATCTTTCTATTACGAAAATAGTCGGGAAAACTCGAAAAATGTATTTACATATTTATGTATTTACATATTTCGAGTTTTTTCCGACTATTTTCGTATGTACATCTCAATTCTTAAGACTGAGTTGTAAGATCATACATATGTTAAGGGACATCTACGCGCCATCCGTTATGGTTCATTTTGACCACGTAGGCAGTGCACTTTTGTATACAACAGCTGATTTTGATGTGAAACATCTATAGGCGCGCCTTGGGAGTAATTTCGATTTGTATGGCGTGACGGCAAACAGCATTAGGTTCTCTTATGCTATCATCCACCCTCTCCACCATTTGCCAAGCATCCCGTGCCGGTCACATTTTTTTTTTTAATAACGTCGATAATGTTAAAGTTGGAAAGCTAGAATCATGTGCTGAATTCATAGTAACAGTTTGCGCGTCGATGTCACTTATGCCATCTTTAAAGACCGCTCACCATAAGGTATCAAAAACAGCACAAGCGATGTGAAACACCCGTGTAACGTAGACTTGATAAACTCCGTCTTATTGAACAGCTGGCTGGTGTGTCCGGGCACGTACAGCTTGGGGAACTGTAGCGACGTCATGTCGGACACGTCCTGTTCGAACACGCCCAGCGCGAGCACCGGCAGGGAGGTGTAGAAGAGGTTGTATACTGATATGAACATCTCGTCAAACACCGTCTGGAAGGGAAATAGGTGAGTTGTCAGTTAATTTTTTTTGTTTTTAAACAGTGTTGCATATCTGTTGATGGTTCAACTAGTACACGGAGAGAAAAATCTTAGAAAAATGACTGTGCTGTCTCATAATCTGAGTGCATTTGAGTGGTAATGGAAAAATTACCATGCTAGCACAGTAAAAATTCTTATGCTGTACAGTAAAATTTATTGGACAAATAGTGAATTTTTCCAATCTCACTAAGAAAATTTTCTGTACTATCACTTGCACTCACTTTACAGTGACGAGCACAGTAATTTTTCTAAGAATTTTCTCTCCGTGTAGCAATGTCGATAGTGGTATTTCATAGAGTCCGTAGCCCTATCTTTTATACAGGATTATTTTCAACTGGCTAGCTAAACCACGCAGATGCGATGGTATCGATATCTAAACATTATAAAATAAATTACTTTGAAGATTTTCATTTGTAGGGTCATCGACTGCAGTTATTTTAGTAACTTAAAATATCAGATTTAAAAAAAATGTGTAAACTTTACAGGTCAGACATAATGAGTATCGATATTTCGCCTCATACTTTGAATAACTAAAATAACAGCGGTCATTGAACTCCCAAAAAAACATAAATATTTTTATTTTATCGTGTTTCACCTAACCAATTTAAAATAACCCTGTATACACTGTGGGTAGTTGATACTGTTTGTTCATAATTACTATTACTTGATATCGATATTGTAACTGTATTGTAATTGATCTTATAGCTATTTTGTAACTTTTGATATAACGTCGTTTTACTTTTAGTGGATGTGTAAGTGGCTTTCCGATCGGTTTGAACTGTCCTTACAACGACACGACAAGCTATACATTTTCAGTATAACTCGGTAACCTCGCATCGCTTTCCGTACAAGGAGAGGTCAGCTTATACTGCAAATGTAAAACTTGATGTGTTTTTTTTTTTAATCTGTTTTTATTTAGGGGTTTTTATCTTATAGATATGCCAACCCCATTATACCCTTTTACAATATATCTACATACATAGAATTTTATTTACATCTATTAGGTATAAGTGATATTTTTAATTTATTACATATACCCAGGTTACCAATAGTTCAAGGAAAGTGGATCACTCAATCGGTACTGTCATTAACTCACAAAATTTTTTAGTAGTCTCTGAACATGGTAAAGATAAAATTGACTGTATTAAGCCTACATCTAACCTATTTAGTTTTAGTTCGATCATGAGTGATTCACGTACATCTTTATTTCGGACACAATCCATCAGCAAACTTGATGTGTTGTCATGCATACAGTCTAAGGCCCGCTTGCACAACAAATCCCACCCAAAAAAAGGCCCGCTTGCACAAATCACTAGATGCGTTTAGCGTGTAACGTATTTAAAACATCGTTTTGTTACTCAATAATTTGAAGATTTGATACTGATGCTTTAAATGTGTTTAAGGTTAAACGCATTAAATCTACGGTTTCATAGAAGCGCGTTTCGGTCATATTCATAACGGATGTCATGAAAATCTGTAATTTTCACCCGTATTAGACATTAAAAAACGCTCTGTATTTAGACATTACCGCCGCATGTGGCGGTCTCCGCTCGCAGCTTAAGTGATTTGTGGTGCAAGTGGGCTCTAATATCCTTGCAACCTATTTGTCTTTACGTCCCAAGTTCATCATCAGCTTGAAGAATTTGTAATGAAGGTTTTTTTTGTGACAGAAGATTTATATTTATAGACCTTAAAAGCGCCAAGGGGCTCATGGCTAAATAATAACAGTCACACGTGTCGATCGAAGGTTTAAGCTACGCTCGGTCGGTTTGTGGACGCACCAAGAGGTATCGTTACCCAGTAACCTGGTTGTGGACGTCAGATAGGCCGTTGGTCCCTTGTAAAATACTGGTATTCAGCTGCATACGGTTAGACTAGGAGCCGACCCTAAAATAGTTGGAAAAAGGCTAGGCAGATTGAAAAGTACCGAGTGCAAAAATTTATTATTTGAAAAAAATTTACTAACCTGTGCACTAAATCCACAGAAGAACGCGAACCAGAAGTGACACACGGTGAACGCAAAGTTCTTGTAGAAGAAGTACCGCAGGAACTTGCACATCCTGTAGTAAGACCAGCGCCCGTGCACCAGGAGCAGTCGCTGCAGGAAACGGAACTGCGCTATCGAGTAGTCTGAGGCGAGGACTGCTTGCATGCCTTCCTGACCCGATATGCCCACGCCTATGTGGGCAGCTGAGGACAGGAATAAGATGTTGAGTATGTGATTTCGTTTTTAATTCTAAATGTATACATTATTTTATTTTGTAACTATGTTTCTGATTAAGCTAAACCTATTTTTGCATATCTTCAGTTTGTGTGAATATACTCTCCAGCACAGTCATCTTTACTTATCGCTATCTATTATAGCGGAATATAATGTACGGTCACCAAATGAGATAAGTAACCAGGGTCGTCAGATATAGTTGAAGAAGTTTAGTAAGAAACCGATTGATGTTTTCGAATGAAATTTAATTTGATAAATAAACTGTTTGTTTTCTATTAATTAAATTAAATTTTATTCGAAAACATTAATCAGTTTCTTAGTAAACTGCAACTATATCCGACGACCCTGGTTATAGTCCTTATCTCCTTTGGTGACTGTACGTTGAACGAACATTATGTCCGTATGTCGCTAGTTAGTGTACCTACCGTATTATCTCTAAAGAGAGAAACTAGCCTTATTTATTGCCTAAATTCAAAGCCTGTACAAGTATCACACTTCAGTTTAATAAAACAGCAACGAAAGTTGTTTTAAATTAACACTAAACAAAATTACATCCAAAAATACAATAAATAAATAAACTGATTGAATAAGATAAATTCTACTGACTATTACATGAAATGTTGAAAACCAATTCATCAACTTAGCCTATCGCAGTATACTGTTGGACATAGGCCTCTCCCAGACTGCGCCACAGCACCCTCTCCTCCACCTTCCGCATCCAGTCTACCCCAGCCACCTTCTTTAGGTCGTCCGTCCATCTAGCTGGAGGGCGTCCCACACTACGCTTGCCGATACGCGGTCTCCACTCCAGGTCTCGTCGTGTATCCAATTATTTTATGTTAATTTAGAATGTGTAAACCAACTTTCGTTGCTGAACGTACACTGGTTAAAAAAACCTCATATCACGCTGACAGATCTGATTAAGGCACCATTTTCTTCAAAATCCCTAGTTTTAAACTAGAACAAAATTTGACAACCCATTATAATTTCCATGTAAAAGCACAATACCTTTGATCATAGACACGTCGTTGGCACCGTCTCCGATGGCTAACGTGACCGCTTTCCGGCTCTTCTTAATGAGTTCTACCACCATTGCCTTCTGCAACGGCGTCACTCGACAGCAGATCACTGACCGACATTGTAATACTACATCTAAAAACCTGTAAAAGACATTTGAAGTGAGTGGCTAGAGATGGGATAAATGAGCAAGTTAGGCGGCAATAACGGGTAATGCACAATCTTTGATACACAAAGTTTTAAGGATAAGTAAAGACGTCTGCTTTTTTGGATATGTCTCATCAGTAAAAATTACTTACAAAAATGAAGTTACCTATTTACCCTTAAATACATAGAGTTTCGAAAACGATACAACCCGTTCTCAAACGTTTCCTGTTTTTTTTTTTAATTGTAAAGCCCGGCTGAATGATCAATCATACCGTTACTTATTTTTGTACCGAAAAAGTGAGGTTTGACACATGCCAGTTCTGATATCATGGATTTTTGCGACATTCATTGTCTATTGTCACAAGAGAGTCCAAAGACTGCTTGTCAGTATTCCACAACGCAGTGAATATTTAGTAAGAAATTAGACGTATAATTTGTATCGCTAATGCATATTGTATCGAAAACGATACTTGTAGTTTTTATTTCCTATCACATATATTTATCCCGAGAGAAACAAATTATTCGTGCATTTAAGGGTTAATACAGGCATCCGTTCGTGACAAACTCACTGAACTCTGGTCTTTAATTTGCTAGACTAAAATACTAAAATGACAGCTAGCTGGCCAGGTTAGCGGTAAAATCGATGATCGTCAGGGTAGACGTGTTCTTGAGTTGAGACCGCGAATCGGTAAACGTAAGGTGGGACGCGCTCAGGCTAGGTGGAACAACGATCTTCGCAGGATGGCTGGTAGCAGCTGGATGAGTGTGGCCGAAAATGGAGTTGAATGGCGCAAAATGCAAGAATGGCAGTTGGGTGCAATAGGAGAGGCCTATTTCCAGCAGTGGACTGCTATGGGCTGACGATGGTGATGAAATGACAGCTGCGTGGTAATAAACGCTGTCGCTTGCTATTGATTGTAGTAGTCATTTTGGTCTAGCAAATAAAAAATCAGAGTTTAATGAGTTTGTCACGTGCAGATTCTTTTAATCCTAAGGTTACATAAGATACTCAAAAATGCATGAGTAGAAAGGCGAACATAGATAAACATCAAATAATGATCTCCCAAAATAATCGTCGATGAAATTTAATATTCTACTCCACAGTTCTTTATCTTTAATGATGACTTATCAACCTTTAATATTCAGATTACTCTGTAGTTCTTTATTTTTTTACTGGTAACTTTTCCTGTCTGTCCTAAACATCAATTGAAAGACAAAACAAGTAAAATCAATACTCACTTCTCCTCTAACTTAGGGTGCAAACAATGCACTAAGGAATGCCCGTTGATGACGATAGCGAACCCGTTGGCATCGTCGTTGTTGTGTTCGTGCGAGTCCGCGGAATACGGGCCCCCTCCCGACACGTACTCGTTGCTGTAACAGTCTGGCTCACTACAGTGTTTCGTGTTACGTTAACGTTTTATGTTACAACACATGTTACATTTGAGAGATGGGAATTTTTGAGAAAAAAATACTTTTATTCGGAAATTTTCTTAAGTACGCAGTGGCACAAATATAAGGGAAACTAGAACTGATTTCTTTGCGAAAATTAATGAGCACACGGTTTTTTAACAAGAATCATTATGGCAGATAAATGCCAGCCAAAGGTAAGAAATAGTAAATAATACATCTTTAGAATGAGAAATCGTGATGCATAAACGGTTCGCCACTGGTACTTTATCTAAATTGTATTTTCTTTAAGTTTATAGTAATATTAATCTCATAAACAAATATATTTTTCACATAGAACAAATCGGCAAAACATGTTTTAAGGGCCCAGTACATAACGAACGTCATTTATGACACATTATAATAGTGCTACAAGGATCTTTTGGCGCCTGAATGACATTGGTAGGGGGGCGTTGTTGGTAAACATTTACAAATGTTTACCAACAACGCCCCCCTACCAATGTTATAAAATTGTATTGACAATACAAGACGGCGACGTTAGTTCCGATTTTTGTCACGCGCCAAAATCAAAATCAATAGTCATTTATTCAAACTAGGCTGAGAATCAGCACTTTTCGAATGTCAAAATTACAAAAGACAGACCCCCAAAACGCCCGCCCTTCACCACTTCCTAGTGCTTTCGCTGGAGAGAAGAAGTGGCGCAACAAACTCCCCAGCAGCACAGCTGTCTGTTCAGTTAGAAAATACATCAATGAATACAATACAAGATATGCAAAGTAATTACCATTACAAGACACAGAACACAATTTTTTTAAATATATTTTTTTTAATATACAGCGTGTAACGGAAGGGGGGTATCAACCCTGAAGGAGGTGAATGTGCTCATGAAACTCAACAACTTTTCCCTAAGAACATAGGTCGAAATATGAAAAAAAAATTTGGCCCTCCCTTACAAAACTGACTACCAGCTAATTGATTTACTATGGGAGGGCCAAATTTTTTTTTCATATTTCGACCTTTGTTCTTTGGGGACAGTTGTTGAGTTTCATGAGCACATTCACCTCCTTCAGGGTTGATACCCCCCTTCCGTTACACGCTGTATAAACTTGTAGCGTTGTAAAAAAACATTGCATACAGGAGATTCCGCCAAGTAGGTAAGGTAATCAATGATCATCGTTTAAAGTATTATGTAGAAGGCCCTTAAAATAGCCAAGCTGTCATTACATCAACACAAACACAGGACGTCATATCGGTCACACACCACGGCACACAAATTCATTCTTTTACAGAATTCGCCGTTGCTGAGAAATAATGTATTTCACTATTATGCTATACTAGTATCCCAGAAATTAAATATCAAGCTTCTTTTTAAATCTGCAATTTATGAAATACATCGATAACTTATTAATGGAGGTCAAGATCATTCCGAAAGCTTGAAAAGCACATCGAATACTTTATCTAGTTGTTCACTACTCCTTCTTGAATAAAAACTCGGCAAAAACCGAAGACAATCATTTCTCAGTAGCAACGAACATGTTAAATTAAAATCAACTACAATTTTATTAGCATGTGATATCTACAGTTCTATTCTAAGTGTCGGATTAAAAGATCGGTACAGGTTAGAGAGAGAAAGAGCACTCTGGCTTGGTGTACAAATAGACGGAATTGTGTGGACAGAACTACGGCTATGTTAGTAGGGAGGTGACACACTAGTTACAAAAGTCGATTAGAAACAACATATCGATTAAACGGTCAAGCGAATAGGGATTAATCGAGACAATAACTATTGATATAAACTGGAAAGTAATTCAAACAACACTAGAACATTTATTGCGCTAGTACATGTAATGTTTTGTTTAGCTAAAGCTACGCACACACGAGTAGTAGACATTAGAATTTTACTAATGAAAGCGAGGCCGCCTCACGTTAACTATTAAAGCTTTTGAGTGTTAGTCTAATAGATAGTAGGTATGATGTTTTATAGATTTGATATAACATCTACGGAAATAGTTAAAACATTATATAGATATTCATATAAATACTAAATACCCAAACTATTTAATAAAAACTGTAACAAATAACAACTTTGCATTTTTTCGATCATTTTCGCTTCATATAACGTTTTTACATGACGAAAACATGTCAATTGTATTTTATGTAGTGTGGTTCTCTGCACCGCTGATTTAAAAGAAATCCGTGAATCGATATCCGTTTTACGGATTGTCTTATGCAGAGAGCCTCGTCATTATATAAAGAGTAGATGCTGGCAGAATTTTTTATTAGGAGTTGCCATTAATAAAAAAAAAAAGATTTCCAAAGTTGGCAAGACAGGTCACACGAAAATTAATTCCCAAATTACAAATTTAAATAGCATACAATAAGGCCCATTTGCACCACAAACTACTAAATACATTTAACGCTAAACGAAGTTTAAACATCATTCTGTCGGCTTGAAACTATAGATAGAAGCAGAACGATGTTTTAAATTGTGAAGAATGCATCCACATTCTGAAAGTTGCAACGTCGCATGTAGTTGTCAAATATTTCGCCGTTTTGATTAATTCATCAATAAAATTAAATTATGGAATATAGGTTTTACATGCACTTCAATTTTGATTATGATATTAGTGCAATTCACACACTGAAATTGGTGTTGTAAAAAAATCATTTGGAAAGTTTCCCGATTGCATTTTTGACACCTAAAAGTCTGTTCATTGTAACAATATTAATGATTACAATATTCAGAATAAATATTTTATTGCACCATAGAGCGATATTTGATAGTTTTATTGACTAATCAAAACAGCGTAATATTTGACAGCAATATGCGGCGTTGCCAACTTTCAGAATGCACTTTGCATTTTATTGAAATGTATTTAGTGATTCGTGGTGCAGGCGGATCCAAGACTGGCACAAGATAGACGGTGAGCGACAAACACAGGCTGTGTGAAGGATAGCGGTGATACAATGGTGTGTCTTTGTCTCTCTACCTGTGTGCTGTGTGTGTGTTATGTTCCCACCTAAATGTGACGACGGACACGGCGGGCGCGTTCAGCTTGACGTTGGCGCGGCCGGGCGACGCGCGCGACACGCCGGCGCCGCCGTTCGCTGTGTCGCCTTCGGGTTTAGGCTCGCTTGTTGAACCTGTGTTGGATGGTTTTTGCTGTAGTTTTATGAGCTACACATATTTTTTTAATGTCTTGTATGGATTTGTCTTGATAGAAGTAAGATTTATGCAAATAATTAAACAGGTCTTATAATAATTATGTCTTCAACAATAAAAATCAAATTAATTTAATTTTTAGGATAACGCACAACGGAGCTGAAAAATGTGGATATCCAAATCCTAATATGCTCAAATGCGAAAGTGAGTTCTAAAACCGCTAATTAGAACACGGAAATTGGCACATGGGTAGACCATGAGCTAGGTCAGGACATAGGATACTTTTTATCTCGGTAGTACATTTCCGTGGGGTAATTTCTTACTTCCACGCGGGCGGAACCGCGTGCAAAAGCTAGTGCCTTAATAAATTATTGGGAAAAGCCACATACCGCTAAACACAGCCGCATAACTTATGTAACGTGTTGGACAACTTACCGTGAGGCAAAAACGTATTGACGACTCTGATACTGTCTCGACACTTGGCGAGCTGTCGGTCCACGTCGTCGTAGGAGGCGCCGTCAATCACGAACACCTCGGCCATGTCGTCCGTCAGCAGCTGGCACGAGTAGCCGATGTTTATTGCTGTTTCTGTAAGTCGAATAGAAACGTTATTGTATGAAATTAGCAACGTTTTAGTTTTATATGGCAGCAACGCATGCGTGGTTGTTTGTCCGAAGTTACGTTATTGTAATGTTGAAATGTTTACAGTTTGTGTAAATAAACCTTTGTTTCTTGTACGTACCTTGTTTATCACCCGTTAAGACCCACACTTTAATGCCGGCCATACTGAGATTCGCTATGGTTTCTGGTACTCCGTCTTGTAATTTGTCTTCTATGGCTGTTACTCCTGCAACAAACAAATTAAAACGAAAATAAATTTGAACGCAATCGAAAAGATTAGTTACTGCCACCGAATTGCCGGTGGCAAAGTGTGCAGCACGATGTGAAGTTCCTCCATTGAATAGGGAGGATTCTCCGACCAGAAGAGTGTTGTATCGGGTGGTTTACTGCCCAACAGTTTTTTTCGCGTGGTTGTATACATAGTCAAATTAAATTAACTAGAAAAGCTTCACAGATAAGATGGGTATCGATATCTTATCAAGATAAAACGAAAAAGAAGAAGAAAATTTATAAGCACATGATTTGAAGTTTAGACCTTGTATATTAATTGTTTTAAAATAAAAAATAAACGATTTATTATTATTATTATTTATTAAGATTTCGTGAACAATTTTATTGGGACTGTCTAGGCTAAGTTAGGCTCGTGAAGCATGTTTTGGTTAAGGCGACGGACTTTCCGGAGTTCGGAAGGTCCTAAAAACGTACCCATGAGCAGCAAGTCAGTCTCTATCTCCTCGTAGATGGCGTCGAGTTGTTCATCTCTGTCGTGCAGCGCTAGCGCGGCGGCCTGGTGTCTCCGCTTCCACTCCGCGAAGCCCCGCTCTTCTAGGGGCCTCCACGCTAGCGCCAGCGTCCGAAGACCTTCACCGGCAAATTTCTGGAAAATAAACCAATAGACCAATGAAAAAACAAAACCAGAAGACAAAAAGAGCGATCAGAAAATGTTGGTACAAAAGGACAGTTGTTAAGAAAAGCATTGTGCGTGAAATGGCACATCGAGTATTAGAACCGATTGTCACATAAGTATGGTTGACGGCGAAGACGCTTTCGAATTGATCTTTTCTTTAACTAGATGAGCCATATTTAGGGCCGTTTTCTGTATCCACGTTTGAATATGGAGCAGAGATATAATTGTTATTAAAATTACAAAATTCATATTTAAAATACACTTACATTTAAATGTTCCTGCGTCTTCAACCTCACTTCAGTTTGGTTACCACTTTTTAATCTGTCATATATTACATTATCAGCACCTTTTGTATATAACCTAATTTCACCATCCTTCCTCAATATCACGGACATTCTTTTCCTAACATTATTAAAATCTAATATACATAACAATTCATACACCTGAAACAAACAAAAACAATTAACATGAGTTTTATCTTCGATCAACAATAGCACTAGATTAATGATTAGAAACAAAAACACATCGCACAAGTGGCCGCGATTGTATACAACTTGATTATAAACCTTAACTTTCAAACATAAAGTTTATTATAGTTTGCAATATTTTTACTACTTTGATTGAAAACCAACGTATTTTTAAAATAAGAACAAAAATATTTATGGAAAAATAAAACATAATTTCTAAGCTACAAGGTTGAAAAAACTAAGTTGCAAAATAAGACCACAACATTACTTATGGTCTTATGGTTCTGACGGTATTTGATGCGCTCACCGGAAATCTGGTACTTTTGTTGATCGAAGCGTTTTATTTCAAAATTTGAATAAATATATCGATTTTAAGTGTAAGTACCTCTGTTTTACCCATTACTTCTATTGTAATACTATTAGGCGCGCGTTCTCTGAACACGAAACCAAAATTTCTGGCTGCTGATACCAGTGCAGACTCGTCGGGCGATTGCGCCTGAAATTATACAATTTTAAATTTATGTTCTTCTTATAAGATGCATGACTCCTCCCAAAAAAATTAGCATAGCTAGGCATAGCTTCATACGTCCTGTGCAGCTTTCATCTCTTTTTCGCACTGGAGCAGTGGTCTCAGATCCGCGTTTATCAATTAATATTTTACTATCGAAGAAAGATACAGGGTAAAGTTCTTCTAACCTGGTATTCCAGCCTCCCATTCTTCGAATCCGGCATAACCGTGTGACACAGTGCAAGAAGCCGAAAGAAATCGTGACAATTTTTATCGCCTCTCTTCACTGCATCCAGTAACGTGCCGTCGAAGAACTTGAACTCCGGCTCGTACTCAGGGTTGAACGAGAAGTCCAACGGCTCTGAACTCTGTAGTACGCAGCAGAAAACTATGTTAGTCCCACGAAGGAGGATTTATGAGGACAAATCTACGCGTTTTTTCTTTGTCTACGATACAATGGGAGAAGCAACTGCAGATTGACACTAAAGGATGTTTCGCAAATTAGGAAGATGTTTAGGCTAATTTCTAAAACGGCTAAAGTCTTTGCAATTCACGAGCGCGTCATGTGACGTGTTTATACATTGATATAATGTTTAATTTACAATGGTTGACGCGCTCGTGAAATGTAAAAACTATAATACTGAATGAGGAAACACTGCGCAAAGTATTATGTTTGGTGAAGTTAGTTCCAAATTGCACAGGGCTGGACATGTTTTAGCACTGTTGTTACGGAGGAATTGCCAATTGTTTGTAATTCTGTGTTGCCTTCCCATAAAAAAAAATATGATTTTTTTTTTGGTAAGATTTTCGTTAAAATGTTTTTAGGTTGGTTTAAAATGTTTTTTTGTTATTTTTTTCGTAGATTTGTCTATTGTGCAGTTAATAGTGTTAAAGCGAATTACAGTAAACACACGATGCAAAGCGTACATGCAAACATGAATCAATTTATACCATTGGTTAGTTACATATGAACAAACATTTGATATATTAGCAGATAGTGTGTGGGAGCGTTAGGTACAAAGGGCCCAATAGAGGTATATTAATTTAACCCAAAAGAGAAGGAAAAGTAGGTGTAACATTTTTTAAATTGTTTATGGTGTTTTTTTGTTTCTGTTATATAGTAATATGGTTTTCTTTTTGTTGTAACTAGAAAATGGTCACATTTTTCGCCTTAAATTGTACTTATTGGTTTTTTAATAAACTATTATTAATTATGCACGATTTTTTTTATGTCTACTGGATACATTATTTTAATTAAATTCTTTGTATGTACCGCTGTTAGTGCTACAAATAAATAAAAACAGTATTTTCGGATTTTTTGTGTGTTCTTAACCGCTTTATTAATGTTAAGGCCCCCGGCGAAAACAGAGGGGTGTTATACGTTTATGGCATTCGGTAATAAGCAACGATTCATAAAATAAATATCATCGTACAGTGTTCAATAAGACATAAGGCCTAGTTCATACATAAGTAAATAGT
>CATIVS010000198.1:0-19988 GCA_949629135.1 Eremobia ochroleuca | reverse complement strand
AGAAATGGGCTACTAGAGCGAACAAAATTACGACTTAATAAACCAAATAACTGTACAGTTAATAAAACACGTCGGAGGTGCGAGATATTCGGAACATTTCAATGAAGCAATTTAACCCTCGCCCGCTCTCGTAAACAAAAGCGCATACCTCAGGCACCGCTCAGCTCCGCTTCGCTCAACGCCGCTCCACGCATTGTCCGCAAAAACGTGCTAAATGCTAATCCGGGAACATTCGACCCGGACTCGACCCCCCACTTCAGCCGCCACCCCGCTATCGTCGTAACGCCCCGCTGGGCTCAATTCTAATGCAGTTTTTTAAGAAACCCAGAATAATCGTTGCGAGAAGAAAATTAAGCCATCTTGGGTTAAAAAGTCCAAAAGTGGAGTGTGTCGGGTGGGCACCGGCGGGGGTGAGGTAGGGCCGCGTGGCTGGAGGGGGCTGCAGAGGGTGAGCTATAGATTTTTCGGGGTGCGTTTTGTCGTCGCGTGAAAACAAGCGTTTAGACGATACTGTTGCTACAATTACTGAGTAATGCGACCCGCCACGGTTCCGTATGACACATATCATAGTTACTGAAATATTATTTTGGTCGGAGGAAAATGTACACCTACTACTTATTTAAGGAGATTTGAACTGTCTGACTGAAATATATTTCTTCTTTTCTTCTCTTTTCGTTAACCAAAGACACATACCTATTTGTTTTTCCAGTAATGGTTTTGAAACTTTTTCATGATTCCATGAAACAAAATCAAAAGTAATTTTATTCAAACTAGGCTGAGAATCAAATCGATTTGTACGATTATATGGAACGACACATGAGTAGCATTTAGGGCAATCATAACCAGCCTACTCCAATTATATTTAGTGTCGAGAGGCCAATTTTTCCTACAAAATACCTATACCTAAGGTTAAAAAGCAACGCATTTTGCAGGAACAATTTAACTGAATTACTACTGATAGGTAATAGACAAAATTATCAGTAAAAAAAGAACTTTACCTACCATATCAAAAACTAACATAAACCTAAAATGAAATAAGAGCCAACAGCTATCGACATTACAATTAGCTCTAGCGATAAAGAGCTCCCAATTAACATGAATCTTTCCTCATCCCTAAAGATTCGCGAACGCGAGCGAATTAATACCCGCCATTAATAAATAAATAACACTATAACAAATTCATTACGCGCTACACGTTCATAACATTTACATAATAACATCATTTCTTCTAGCGCTAAATAACTCATTGTAAATAAGAGCCCAATTTATATTCAGCCGGGGGATATTATCATAATCGGCCCTTGCTTTGCCAACCTCACGAGTCAAAACGAGATGCAAGATACTCAGGTCCGTAGGCTCGACAGAGACGGAGTACGGCTATTTGGTTTCAGCTGAAATACGAGTATGAGCGCGATGTTAGATTTTTTATTGGAGTTTTCAGTGTGTAATGGGGGTATGCATTAAAGGCATATTCGGTACTTACTGATGTTTGCTGTAGGGCCAGCTCATGAGTTACTGTCCGGGAAGCGATGGGTGGAATAATTGGGACGGTATATAGACATACGAGTATAGATGCGAAGATTTTTGTTGGTACCTATGTATGTCATAGATATTCTAAATAGGGGATCAGCCTTAACCTGTGGTCTTACAAAATGTAATTAAACGGCGAATTAATACGATTAGCACATATAACTATCAGTAAACATCATATGATTATTATTTAAATTCGCTTCACAAAGTTTAAAACTGTATTTAATAATAATAAAAATTAAAAAAAAATAAAAACAAAAAAAAAAATACAAAAAAATAAATAAAACGAAAACAAAAAAAAAAATACTAGAAATACTTTTATTAAGTACCTACTGTTGTCTTTTCAAGTTGCAACATTACAATTTTAAATTGAGCGCAGTCAAGTCTGTCTGCTCAGCGAATAAAACGGTTTATGCTAATTTTAGTGCTAACTGACTTTAACTTATGTTTCAGTTAAGCTGTTTTAGTTTGATACATAAACTGAATATACATAGAGCTAATAAGCTTTATTTTGTACATAGTTTATTTAATTTTTTTATGTTTCTGATACATTTTTTATAACGGTTAATTCGTGGAAGCCCATAGGATTAGTGGAAGCATTTTACAAGCTCATAATAGCGCATTGACAGGAGCAACTCTTTATTACTTTACTTTTTTAAAAATATTATAGCTACGTGTCTGCTTGACATGAACTCGCAGAAAGAGTCTTAAAGTTGAATTAATTTACGAGTGTATATACTTATATACTTCTGCGATCGGCGTAGTTAGTCATTGTTATTTCCCGAAAAAAAACATTAGCAGAACTAGAAACCCTCCCAAGTTTCGCTAGCCTCACGCAGCACCCGCCACGCCGCGCCAGCGCACACACAGTTCATATTAAAGTATATTTTTAATTCTGTGCACAAAGTGTTCAGCGACACTTTGCTCTAAAAAGTAATACGCGCGGGAAATCTCGCACCTCTGAGAGGTCGAGTGTCCTCTATTATTGTTACACACGCCACACACTGAACACAACCATATCACTTATGGCCTAAGGTTTAAATTAAGTTGACGCGTTGATAGTTTCGTTTTCAGGCTAATTAGAGGCAAGGGAGGCAGGCGCAACGACTAAATAAATTTGAACCCTAACGCCCGCCACTAGAACATAAATTGGAGTTCACGCCTGACTTATTGTTTGTTTGCTGACTGCTAGCGAAAGTTAAATACGACTGTTGGTTATTTTGTGGTGGGATCGTTTTTGTAGACCTAGAAATATTGTTCATACTTTAATATGGTATTTATGTACAAAATCGGTGTCATGATAACAACTTGTGTGTATTTAACTAATACATAAGTAGGTATGTATTATCTATTCGTTACATTTTCGTCATCAACTCAGCCTATCACAGTGATATTATGTCAACCTGGACGTCTCTCAAGAAAAGCTTCAACACTCAGCCCCCATCCACTTCAGTCCATCATAACGAAATATTGCAAATAATAAATCAATAAAAATAATGTCAATTCATTTTAGAATTTTTTTTTAAACAACAAACGGTCTTTTCGACAGTTCAAATCACAATCTGCCTCTCGCTACGGCTACGACGCTACGACATTGCTACAGCTATGCCTACACTACGTTAAGCGCTACGAAAATTAATTTTGACTGCATTTCTTAAAAAAAAATACTGTCGCATTGGATTTTCTTTTGCATAGTCATTTCTATGATACCCTACTTGGCCTGTGTCCAGCAGTGGACCTCTTTCGGCTGAAATGATGATGATAATGATGATTTCAATTCCTAGCTTAAATAAATAATGTATTAGCAGGCACAGCGGGGCGGTTTTCCTAGTTGCGTGAAACTAGCTGTTATAGTCGCGCGGCGCCGTTCTTTGTGCCGAGGTGTCGGGCCGCACACTCTCCACACCCTCGCCTCACACACAGATACACACACACACACCGCGCGTCGGTGTGCGGTGTGTGTGGTGCAGCTTTGTTCAGCCAATACTAATAGTTGTTTTATCTTTGATTTGTTGATGGTTTGCATGGGTTTATAACTACGTAATCTGCATGTTAATGAAAATGACGAGTCAACTGTATATAAAACAGGAACAGAAAATAAGTTATATGTAGACAGGTACTCGACTATTAGATAAACTTTAACGGATTTTAGAGAATATTTTAGTAATATGTAGTGGATGATACGTGCTCGGTTCTATGGTGCGTTTATTATTAGCGTTTTGTTTTTGTGTTCATTGTTAAATGCTGCCATGAACCTTTCGCAACATTAGAAAAATCATACACCTAATTTGATAAAAGAACATAATATAAATGATGTTGTAGCTTGGTCGACGGATAGATAGATTGAATGGGGGATGTTATTATTATTATTTTTTATTTTTTATTTTTGTTTTGATAAATATGAGTGCCCACTTTTTTTGAAGATGGTGCTATTTTGCTAATGTTTTGAGGAGCTTTTATAAAAATAGTATTGGATAAAGGCAAAGGATTTTCATTAACTTAAAATGTCTGACTGAGCAAATGATATAAACTGATCATTGCTCCTATGTACCTACTAATGTGTGCACTTACATAAATACCAATTAGCTTCACATTGCTCGGAGTTGTACACACAAGAAGTAGGTAGTTATATCAACTGAAAATCAACAGCTGAGCGGACTTAAACTGACAACTATGAATCTACTAACTAACCGAAAATCGATCGCTTGATCCGAAGAAGCATTGTTGTTGTTGTCGACATAGACCAATAACGCAAGCCGTCCGGTGCGGCACGTCACCGGCTCTGCACGACACGGTTAGACACGATAGCACACGGCGCGGGGCGGTGTGCTATGCCTGTAGAAAAAGTACCGGCACACCGAGACAAATTATGACACGGCACATGTCAGTAGATGCAGCGATTACCATGTCAATGTTTAAAACATGCTGTCAAACGTCGGCCTGATTATAACTAGGTAAAGTTAACTTTTTATTTCCCGGTAGGTTATCATTTGTATTTTTCGATACGCTATCGTTTATGTTTCCCGAGAGGCTATAATTTGTATTCCCCGATAAGATATCATTTGTATTTCCCGATAGGATGTCATTTATATTTTCCGACAGGCTATCATTTCGTGCAATCATTTGGGAAATGTATCTAATTAACTAAATAAGTTCTTCACATGCGATTTAAAGGAAGATGACTGTTTTAATTCACTTCTCTAGTAAAGTGTTCATAGAAGCCAGCTCCCATTAGCTGCCATGTCAACACTACATTAATCTATTTACGATTTTTATAGTTACAGGCTCTCTATCAGTAGTATTGCTCATATTACTTGATCCCAGGGGCGTTCCTTTCATTAAAGCCGAAAAGCCCGGCTTTCAGTCAAACGTGAGCCTAACAATAAAAAATTAAAAAAAAATAAAACTACACAAGTAAACTTGTAAATTAACCAACTCAATCATGTCGCAAGAATTGATAAGAATAATAAAAACTGCGCGCCCCGGCCGGCGGCCGCCTGCTATACGTTCGATGCAAGGTTGCCAGGTTTACATACTCGAAGAATAATATTTAAATCCCGCACAGTTTTCATCACGCGCACCGTTGCCAAACCTCTCCAATACCGCTATTGCGAGAACGCAACAATAAACATCGTCCCGTCTCGCTCGCACCAGCTGGCTTCTTATGAGGCTTCTGGACCTGTCACTATTTGTATACAAATGTTCACGTTGTTGATTACATCAGTATGTACTTATTTTCCAAATTGTACTGATTTTTAAGCCTGGCTTCTGATTTTTTATGAATGGAACGTAAAACGAAGCGTGTGTGTGTGTAAATAGTATGAATGAGCGCGTCGCTGTGCAAAGCTCGATCTATGGAATGGAATGATACAATTTCAAATTAGTTCAAGTTCGTTTCGAGCGGTTACTGGTGCATTTTTTGCTTGGACATTTTCTGTGAAATGAAGTGTTGTGATTAGTTTTGCGGTGATTATCTTTGTTTTGACGTGATTAAAAAGTTTCTTGACATTAAAATGAATTCGGAAACGCTTGCAAATGTGCCTTGTGATGGATTAAAGTATGTGCAATCTTTATTCGGAAAGGTAAATACTTTCAAGTTTTACAGACGAATATAATAATCTCATTACTTCACCCAAACCTACTTTTTGAGTACCTATTTCTCAGAAATCTAAATTACGTAATAGGCATTTTAGTCGAAAATTGCCTTCAGGGTGCCTTTCCGGAACTTTTAAAGATACCTAGCTCATTTAATTGTGATCATTCCTGCGACAAGTTGTTTCGCGGAACGTGTTAAATAAGTATTCACACATATTTAATTAAGAAATAAGTACTCAAGAACAAGAACGGCTTTCCGAATTATCGAAAATTGCAATAGAAAAACAGCTGTTGGTAGAAATAAAACGTTCACCAAATTTTGACGCCGACTGATTACGCCGTTTTGAGTTAGAATATATAATTTTTATATTTTGTAAAGGCTGCTTAATTAATTGTAAAAATTAAAGCAGGCGCCAGGATCATGTTCTCTAAATGAATTGACAAAAAACGGCTTTTATCAAAGCTACTGAAGGTAAAGTAAATCTGTCTAGTAATTTTTACCATGCCTTCCGTGTGCGTGTGTGTGGTGTTTGTCATCTGTCTGTGATAAAGAAACGAAAATTGAAGAGTTATGGCTGTTCACATTGTGAGTAATTATAAATATTATCAACATCGTAAACAATGTGTAGTTAGAAATCAATCAATAACTTGTACGCCATCTAGTGGCCAGATTGTAATATTTTGCCTATAGCGACTGTTGCGAGCGAGTGAAATATGAACTAACTCTGAGCTCTGTTGTGCCAATAATGTTAATAGATGGCTCTTATACGTCTTATCATATTTTACACGAAACTGATAATATGAAAATGAAAAAGTTGCGATTTTGTAAAGGATTACCAATACTTTGAGTATATAATTTATAATATAAGAAAAAAATGGTGCTATTAAAAAACATTTCATTTTAATTGCTAATAGCAAAAACTTACAATTATGAAATAAGAATATTAGTAAGAACTAAAACGAATCAGTCGGTAGGCACAACTTGTGACAGGCGATACGGTAGGTAGGTACTTAGTTTTTTTTTTTTAAGTATGTTGGCTTGCCCTAAGTTTAACCACTAGGCACGCCACTGCTTGATCCGTATTGCACGGATCGACGCTATCCACTTCACATTGATCCGTGCAATGCTGACGCTATCCACTTCACATTGATCCGTGCAATGCTGACGCTATCCGCTTCACATTGACTCGTGCAAAGCTGACGCTATCCACTTCACATTAATCCGTGCAATGCTGACGCTATTCACTTCACATAGATCCGTGCAATGCTGACGCTATCCACTTCACATTGATCCGTGCAATGCTGACGCTATCCACTTCACATTGATCCGTGCAATGCTGACGCTATCCACTTCACATTGATCCGTGCAATGATGACGCTATCCACTTCACATTGATCCGTGCAATGCTGACGCTATCCACTTCACATTGATCCGTGCAATGCTGACACTATCCACTTCACATTGATCCGTGCAATGCTGACGCTATCCACTTCACATTGATCCGTGCAATGCTGACGCTATCCACTTCACATTGACCCGTGCAATGCTGACGCTATCCACTTCACATTGATCCGTGCAATGCTGACGCTATCCACTTCACATTGATCCGTGCAATGCTGACGCTATCCACTTCACATTGACCCGTGCAATGCTGACGCTATCCACTTCACATTGATCCGTGCAATGCTGACGCTATCCACTTCACATTGACCCGTGCAATGCTGACGCTATCCACTTCACATTGATCCGTGCAATGATGACGCTATCCACTTCACATTGATCCGTGCAATGCTGACGCTATCCATTTCACATTGATCCGTGCAATGCTGACGCTATCCACTTCACATTGACCCGTGCAATGCTGACGCTATCCACTTCACATTGATCCGTGCAATGATGACGCTATCCACTTCACATTGACCCGTGCAATGCTGACGCTATCCACTTCACATTGATCCGTGCAATGCTGACGCTATCCACTTCACATTGACCCGTGCAATGCTGACGCTATCCACTTCACATTGATCCGTGCAATGCTGACGCTATCGACTTCACATTGACCCGTGCAATGCTGACGCTATCCACTTCACATTGACCCGTGCAATGCTGACGCTATCCACTTCACATTGATCCGTGCAATGCTGACGCTATCCACTTCACATTGATCCGTGCAATGCTGACGCTATCCACTTCACATTGACCCGTGCAATGCTGACGCTATCCACTTCACATTGATCCGTGCAATGCTGACGCTATCCACTTCACATTGATCCGTGCATGCTGGCGCACATACTTTACCGCATTACCAATTTACCTCCCTGACGGGCTGGGTACATCTGCATGAGCATACCTACTCATTGAAAGAGACGTCCACACTACGTATCACAGTAGACGAATAGTATTAATTCTAGAACAACTCAGGAAACAAAATATTTCTTGTCATTTCAAAGAAAACTAACATCTCAATTTTAATTAAAAATCGCTACTAAACATCCATTCACTCGCTACCCGTTACCTGCCATTACCGACACCACACCCCAACAAACTGGTTGTAGGGAAGGGTTAGCGCACACACACCACCGCGCCGCAACGGAACTCATTATGTGGGCTGTGTGTGTGTGCGTGTGTGTTAGTACCAGCGGTTATGCGAACCAATAACGGACCACCCTTTCGGGTTACGAGTCGGCACCAGCGCCGGATATACGATACTTGTGTTGCTGATAATAATTCATAGTTTCTAATCTCAAATTGTGCTACGCCGTAGTGCTGTATAGCTACGGGCTACGGCGTAGCAGAATCTATATACTTAAAGTAATTTTAATGCACGTAACCGCTCCGATCGATGTCGCGAAAACTCCTAAAGGTCGGTAACAATAGGAAACGTAATTGTGTCTCATTAGTGACAGTTGAGCTACTAAGTTAAAAATGAATCTTCTTAGTTTATAAACAAAAGAAAATCTATGATCGAGTTTACTTAAACATAACATCTCATATGCATTACCGAAGGGCTGGGCGACGGTTTACACATACCTTTTGCCAATTATGTTCCTTTGTTTTGTTGTTATGTTTGTTAGTCATTTCAAGTTGTTTGTTTCGAAAGCCGCTGACTAAACGTTTGATTGGCATCAACTATTATCGATACGACGAAACATTAACCTTAAATATACGTAACTATTTAAAGCTATGATAAAGCGACCGCTAACAATAGCACATCCGTCAGTGTGCACCCGCCGGATTAGGGGTCCGCGGGCTCGCTAACAACCCCGCTAATGTGCCTGTCTCAGTTGTAGCCGGCGATCGATACGGAACCCGGCAACGTATGACCAACATCGCGCTTCACCGAACACAAAGGCTACTAAAAAAGGCTACTGAAAAATAAGTGGGCATTAAAGTTATATTATTAATTAAACTAATAGAATAAGTACTTTATAAGTTAGTCTCTCTGAACCACCATCTTTCTTACCAAACTTACACCTGTCTTAATCAAATAGGTTTCACTTGAAATCAAGGTGTCTTAAAACTAACTGAACCGAACCATTGGTGTTTCAACGTTTGGTGTACTTTTGCAAGCTACTCGTCGAACTTGAACATAAAGAACATGATATATTTTTGGGTTGATTAAAACAATGTGTAGCTTTCAGGAAAGGACAACTAAGTTAGCAATAGGTAGGTAAAGTTCAACTTATTTTATTTGCCGATATATTGAAGAATGCTAATCACTTCTTTTCGCCTTTTTTATTTAACAGATCGGCTACTGCTAGACAACTCAAATACTAAAGCACTTTTAGCTCAAAATGACCTCGAGTACCTACCTCCCTAGGCAGGGGCAGGTACTGCAACTACACGTGTACACTAGCGTGTACCATTCAACTTCCACCAAAACAACTGCCGTCACACGAGATCTTAAATCAATCACAGAAAAGGTGGCGAATGACCACTAATTTAGTGAATACCCTCATTCTGATCCACTGGCCCTTTATCGCACATCTCGCCCACAAAGACGCTTTATCTGGCCCTCTTTGTGGCCCACAAAGGTCTGTTCTGGAAGGTGTGAGCCTCTTTCAACCACTATTTGTAAGGCGCGTTGTTTTTTTGCCGAGGTGTTGGATTGTGGCTGTTCCTTCTGCTCTCTGGAGCCTAACACGCTCTTACGCTCTTTGTCACTCGTAAGTAGGTGTGTGAATTTCTTTTATGCCGTAAGTGGAGGTAGTGAGATGTTTTGTCTGTTGAGCTCACATTTAGGTTAGGTTTAATTGCTTTGATTATTTCGTGGTTGTGCTCGATACTATACTTATCAAATCTGTATATAAAAATGTAATGCGCTGACAACTTATAAACTACACTTTCAACCGTCATGACTGCTGATAATATGACTGCTGATAACAGCAGTAATGGTGGTTTCGGTTGATGCGATGTTGTACACAAAAGTGTATTGAGTCGTCATATAAATGATATGCAACGATCGAAAATGCAAAATAGGACGGCGTTAAGAACGTAAGTAGTCTGTTGTGTCTTAGAAGTTGTTGCCACAAAATAACTTGAAATTTAAGTAAAGAAACTTGTATCTGGGTGTATGTTATCAAGCAAACTGAACGGGTTTTTTGTAGTTCACACTATACCCACAATAAAATGCTAAAAATGGTGCTAAATTTGTTATACAGATAAGTAGCATACCTATATATTAGAATATAATGTGCGTAAAAGAACAAGATGACCCACATAAAAATAATGTAAAACATATTTTCCTAAAACCATCGCGGCCGTAACGTTGAAGCGTTGAAGGACTAAAATAGGCCTCATCCGGCCACTCCCGGGCTGAGGAAACAAATCGATTGGGTGAACTACAACAATACGTGTAATTCAAGTTTTATGTGTACCTATTATATACCTTACTTATTTAATACAGAAGCAAAATGTATGTATGTCAGTAAATGTGGAGGTTAATGGCAGGCTCCAATAATGAACGCTAAGTGAATAACAAATTGGCTTTATTGTTCGTAGGCCTTGCACACTTGTAGCACAGTTGTTTAACTAAGATAATTTAAAGCAGTTAATTATTTTACCGATTCTTTATATCCATTTTATTTAACTAGATATATATTCCTCTATTTAGTTCAGTTTGTTGAAATTTTCTGCTTAGTCACTGATAGTAGGCCTTCCATTTTTGCTACGTTTTCATTTTTGCTACGTAAGAATACTTATCCTGCGCTTGCGATTTAGGCCCAAAAAAAAAAACTTATATCTATGTGTTCTTGGGAAAAATAGCTTGTTTACACTACTTATAGCTTTTTATTATTTAATGATTTTTTCTACTAGTCAATCTGAAATCAGCTTAATTGAAACTTGTTTAAAGTTTATATTTGCTTAGTGGACATAATAATAACTGGAATCAAGGATGTGAATAATTAATATCTTCTTGGTCCTTGATCAACATAGCTAGCATGAACGCCTGGTCCTGACTCCTCTGACCACTCACAACACTCAGTTGCTACTTAAACGTTCCAGCACAAGCGATAGTACATCACATCCTAACCGAGATGATTAACTACTTAACTTAAAAGTCTTGAGCTTAGTACCACTTTTGTCTTCAACGTTTCTGGTAAGCCAATAATAAAGAGCTCGACGCGCGCGCATCGTCGAGCGACCATTGTGCGCCGGAGCTTTGTCTTAGCCAGCTCTTGTACTGAGATACACGTGTGACGTGAGTACAATCACTCATAAATGATTTTGATTTTAACTAATTGAATAGGGAGCTCTTTACAAAATATAACTAGGTAACATAATAATAAGCTGACTACTTAAGTTATAGATCAAAGGGGCTTGTGGCTAAGTCTTATAATAACAGCCGCACGGGTCGATCGATCAGGTTAACCCTTTATGGGGCTCAGTCCTTATATTGGACATCATACATTTTTAACCATCGCGGCTAAACTAAATGCTAGATAAATGCAGCAGTAAAGCTCCTGGAAAAAGGAGCAAAATAGTGTGTCAAATGCAAAGTAGGGTAAAAGTGGGAGAGACGCCGTATGAGGAGAGACATTCCTTATCTCGCGATGTGATTGAGGTAGCCCTATACTTTATACTGCAAATAACACGCTGTCGTCGTAACAAGTCAGTGCCTGTTTGGCGGCCCCTGAGTGCGTTACGCATTGTTAAGAAATATTTTTTCTGCGTAATTTATTCGATGAAAATTTTGATCACATTATGTTTTAATGAATACCATAAGTACAGAAGAGATAAGCTTGATGTAGCTTGTTTTTAACATGATAAAAAATATTTTTGTATCATTGTTTATACTGAGTAATATTGTAACTGTATGTCATCTATTCTACAAAATGAAGATAGACGCCACGGTTTACTTGATGTGTGTTTTTACTCGTTCCAGATCCGCAGATGCATCGTCAACCTCTCAACGAGATCAGTCTGATTCTATTAACGATGATAATAATAATGTGCGTAATGTTGGGAAAATTATTTTCTAACAAAGAAGAAAACTGGTTGGATCAAATGTGGTGTATGCCTAAAGTGGCTACATGAGACACGTATAATGTACTTTCCCCATTGCAATAATCATGGGGGGAAATAGTACGCAAAAAATCTTAATCAGACAAAATAATATGTAGGTATGACATTTCTCCGTCGTGTTATTGCATCTCTGCCACATAGTGTGGGAGAGATGGCATTTTGTAACTTGTGATATTTTAATTTCTAGATTTCTGTTTTTTTTTATTCATATAATGTGGTAAATTGTTTTTTACCACATAGTGTATGAGTGTAACTTTCCTGCAACAAAATAAACGATTGAATTATATCGCTTTTTTTCTTATAAAATGGCAGACTTGCAAAAACTATGGCGTTTCTCCCACTTTTACCCTACCATAAAAATTTCAATAAATATTAGTTTTAATATCCCAGTGTTTTATTTTTAACATACAAGCCAGGATCTTCTGCCCTATAAAAGGTTAGGCTACGCTTACCGCGATTGGTCCGTGGATGGATGACCATCTTTACAAACCAAGACCCCTCCGTGCCTCGGAATGCACGATAAGCAATATATGTATGATGCAATATTTATATGGTGTATAGCTGTATATAAAGAGTATTCTATTCTATTCTAAGCCGTTGATCCCGGCTGTCATTCGTGGATCTTTGACAGTCGTTACGGGTCGGCAGAAGCCCGAAAGTATGACAACCAGTCTTACCAAAGAGTTTCGCATATACCCAATAACTAGGCTGTGGAGGTCAGATAGGCAGTCGCTCCATGTAAAATACTTGTAAGCAGCTGCATCCGGTTAGACTGGAAGCCGACTCCAACATAGTTGGGAAAAGGCTCGGCAGATGATGACGACTTAAGTTGAAGACCAGTCAAATAATCGTTGTGTTACTATTTCACTACTATTTCTACTTACATCCACTACAGATTACCTACGCAGCCTGTACTAACATGCTAATATAAAAATATCAATATAAAATCAATGGAGTGCTACCATCTGGCCAAAAGACATGACAAAAGTACCTAATGGCCACAACGTAAGATGGCAAGAGGATCCGAAGAAATAACCTACGTGCTGATGGAGGTGCCACTGGATCAGCTGGCTGCCAGTCTTGTGTTGTATGCTCTCTTGCGGCGGTTCACTATAATGGCCTATAATGCCTATCGGCTTTTAATAGACACGTAGGTTTATTACAAACGTGGGGTTAGTTTTGTTTTTTGATCTTACTTCCAGCCAGCATCACATTCAACTCATTGTTTAGTTTTAGAGCTTTTTTTAATACAAGGTAGGTAGGTACTGGAGTTCTTAATATTCCTATCCATAAAGTCAGTTTAGTTATCGTTATTGCATGACGACAAAAAGGATGACAGCAACGATAGGACCGGCAAAGGTGGAGGAGGTGTTGCTATGTACCTGCGTGCAGATTTACCCTACAGGGTGGTCAGTTCATCTCCTTCACGGTATTCTGAGTCGGCTGAATACTTGTTTCTTGAAATTACTGTTCATCACACCAAAGTTTTGCTTGCAGTGCTTTACAGTCCTAATCTTCACATAGACTACTTCAATTCTCTCGACTCCACACTCAGTGATCTTTGCCCCATGTATGAGCATGTTATTTTAATGGGTGATTTTAATACCTGCTTGATTAAAAATGACACTCGCTCCCTTAAACTCCTCTCACTCTTGTCTTCTTTCAATCTTCAAGTTTTGCCTCTTTCTGCAACTCACCATTTTCCTAATTGTACACCCTCGTTTCTAGATCTTATGATTGTCTCCTCTCCTAGGAATGTTTCTTACCATGGTCAGCTTACGGCTACTTTTTCTTACCACGATCTCATTTACCTCTCGTATCGTATCCGTGTTCCCAAGCGTAAGTCTCAGCTTTTATATCTCCGTAACTACAAGGGCATAGATCTGGAAGCTCTGCAGCGTGATGCCGGCGGTCTCGACTGGACCCCTCTGTTTGAGATCGATGACATAGACGATAAGGTGAGTTGTTTTAACGCAACCGTCCTCAACTTATATGATCAGCATGCCCCTGTCCGACGTGTCAAAGTTAGACATAACCCTGCACCATGGATAACGCTACAAATTAAAGAGCTTATGGCCCGCAGGGATAAAGCTAAGAGCAGATATAAGCGCAGACCTTCAGAGCTGAATCTCTCTTATTACAAATCGCTACGTAATCGCTGCAGTCATCTGTGTCAAGATGCCAAGAGACGCTATTTCCACGACCAACTCAATAACCGCAGTTCTTCCGATGTATGGAAATTCCTCAAATCTGTAGGCATAGGCAAGTCACCTGCCAACCAGTGTAAGGATGTGAACCTCAATGATCTCAATAAGCATTTCTCTTTCCTTCCCTTTTCTCTTGATCCATCTGTCAAGGCTGCGACACTACAGAGTCTTGCTAGTTTGCCGTTACCAAAATATTCTCACTTTAAGCTTAACGATGTTACTGAGGATGACGTTAAGAAGTCTATACTTGCGATTACTTCTTCAGCAGTCGGTAATGATAAGTTGTGTTCAAGAATGATATCTCTTATTCTCTCCTCATTACTTCCTGTTCTCACACATATCTTCAATCATTCATTTTCCTCTTGCTCCTTTCCGTCAGTTTGGAAACAGGCTCACATAATACCGTTACCTAAAACTAACAATCCTACTTTATTAACCCACTTTAGACCTATTTCTATTCTCCCATTTCTCTCTAAAGTTTTTGAGCACATAGTTCATAGACAATTATCATTTTTCTTGGCGTCAAACTCGATAATATCCCCTTTTCAATCCGGTTTTCGCTCGGGTCACAGTACTGTGACCGCGCTTTTGAAGGTGACTGACGACATCCGCTGGGCAATGGAGAATAAGTCCCTGACTGTTCTTGTATTGCTTGACTTTAGTAGCGCCTTTAACTCAGTAGATTTCGACATTTTACTAGGTGTCCTCAAATCTATCAATTTCTCTTCTTCCACTTTAGCCTGGTTCAGTTGTTATCTTCGGGGACGCTCTCAGCGTGTTCGCCTGGAGGAGTCCTTCTCCGATTGGTGTAGTCTCACTGAGGGTGTTCCTCAGGGTAGCGTTCTCTCGCCTCTTCTTTTTTCAATTTTCATAAACTTTGTTACCAAAGTAATCTCCTCTAGTTTTCATCTCTACGCAGATGACTTGCAGCTTTATCGACATTTTACTGTAGCCAGCGCGGGTTCTGCTATTGCTGCAATGAATCATGACCTGACTTGCATCAGCGCTTGGGCTAAGTCATTTGGTTTGCAAATTAACCCAACTAAATCCCAGGCCATGATCATAGGCAGCAGATTCATTCGCAATGCGGTTAATGTTGCAACTCTGATGCCTTTGTATCTCGATGGTGTTCGCATTGACTATACAGAAACCGCTAAAGATCTGGGTGTAGTTATTGACTCCAATCTTTCGTGGCGTGCTCAGGTCAATGAGGTCAGCCGAAAGGTACATTTCTCCTTTCATTCGCTGAAATGCCTTCAAAGTCTTCTGCCCTTGAAGACTAAAATTTCTTTGGCACAAACACTTATTCAGCCGATTATAGATTATGCCGACGCCTGCTACCTGGATGCTACTGAGGAGCTATTAAACAAACTTGAGCGCTTGCAAAACCTGTGCATTCGCTTTGTTTTCGGTCTTCGAAAGTATGACCATGTCTCTCACCTTCGCAAGGAACTCAAGTGGCTCCCAATCCGCCTTCGCAGGAATACTCGGATTCTATGTCTCCTCTTCAATATCCTACACAACCCGTCTTATCCTTCCTACCTGCGTGAGCGTTTTTCTTACGCTCGCTCTAGTTCCACACCGTTTAGATCACATCGAAGATCCCTCCTCAAATCCCACCCTCATAAAACAAGCTACTATTCTTATTCCTTCTCTGTCCATGCTGTAAGATTGTGGAACTCACTTCCGCCTAGCATTCGTGATTTAAAAACTATTTCTGTATTTAAATGTCGATTAAAAGAGCATTATCTTTCCTCTGTACTGTGAGTATTTCTATATATATATATAATATCTATGTATATATATATATATAAATATATGTGTATGTATATTTTAGCATTATGTATTTATTTAAGTATACTTATGTTAATTTTCGCATTATATGTGTAGGTATATTTAATATGTTACTTTTAGACTTCACACATTCTTATTTTTCTCTTCCTGTTCTCGCACACTATTGTCTACATTTCTTTTTTACTTCTCCTTTCGCAGGTCTGCTGGAAGAAATTTCTTAAGAAATAAGCAGTACCTTTGTACTCAAATTTTTAAAATGTCATATGTTTTTTACTGTGTGTACATAAATAATAAAATAAATAAATAAATAAACATTTGCATAGAAAAAATAATAAAATGACGTTATTACGTCTTAGTTTTTGTCAAAATTTAACTTCCTTCCTCTAACATCAAGGTTCTTCTCCATAAGTTGCCTGATTGTTTGATTGTTAACAAGCTTATTATTACAAAAAGTAAATGATAGGTGCTATTCACAAAGATACAAAAACCAATTCTTTTCGCCGCAACGTTAACTGGTAGTTAATGTTAAAATATTGTGTAAATTATTTTGTAATATTATATTAACTGGCAATTAGGTTCTTATACATAATGTATCATCATTGCTCTCATCATAGATAGGGTGCAAGCCGTAGGTACTTCACCTGAATAAAGGTTATCTAATTAATAATACACCAGATGTTAAAGTAAAACGTAACATTTCTGTTAAAACGCAAAACTATCGAGGTGGCTAAAAGAAAATAGCTATCGACTGCTAGAAATGGGCCTCTCCTAATTCACATCTGGGTGTGTGTCTAATAAGAATATTATTTCAATATGTGCCTCTACATATTTTTCTCCTCTTGATTGGATTGACGTTTTCGTAGGAAACATAACAATTATTGATACTTATTTAAACACATAATTATACTTCCAATAAAATGATTATAAGTACTTAAATAAACTTCATGCAAATATAATAATAAGCTAACATATCGAAGTTGTAATCCCGACGCACCACTCCGACGGCAAATGTGAATCAAGTGTCTTTACCGTTTTGATGTTAACATGTTTTAATAAACTGTTAAAAGGTTCAATTTCTGCAAACTGCTTTTTCAGTCTATAAATATTAAATTAATGCTGATTTATCAACTGCTGCGCTAATCCAAATCGTTTAAAAAATCTTCGGAATTTGACACCGCAATTTTGTTTTAATTTCTTTTCTTTAACATTGTATATATCATTTTTTTTTTTTAACATTGTCTACTTTCTATGGACAGCTGCTATTAACTTGACGTCTCACGTCACTACAATTTTTAAAGTTACTCAAAAACTCCTCTGAATTATACTCAAAGAACTTTCATCATCACCTTGATTAACAACTTAATTTTTAATCCGTTGTGTATTATTGGAATATTTGATTGCAATAAAATACCTAACAGTTATTTGCTATTTCAATAAAACGTAAGAACAGTCTAGCCTGCAATACTCGTAGGCCATCCGTCACCGCGAATAATTCGCAGATAGCATTCGAGCGAGCAGTTTAATATTACAAACAATTGGCTTGTTCGCGTACATTCACGGGCGGTAACCGGAGCCGGCGGTACGTCAAAGCTGGCGGCATTGTACGCTAATTAACAAATAAGACAAAAACCCTAATTAAACGCTGAGGGACAATACAGCCATATTAAATGCGAGTGAGCGATGCAGCCGCAGTGCTGAGGATACACCGGCGGAGCTAGCGAGTGGTGCGCTCCGACGGCTTGTTTCATGATTTCATATCTACTTGACACCTTTATGCTTTATCAGATGAACACATAATGATCCATTAAAACTGTATTTTGCTGACAAAAACCACATCAAAACTTCCTGAATCTTTTTGTCTGAGCGACATTTTTAGCAATGGCCGACGAGTGCAGGTCGAACTATTTGTTATTTAAATGTCATACTGTTAGTGAAGTGAAGACTTACATCTGCAGGTGTTGCCGAACCACCCTCAAAGGTATCTCAAGTCTATTTAAATAGTTTTAAACCAACTGACTTCTAGGGTTCTAACTATTTTACTATCCTTAGTATTTTTTTTTTCTGGCAGCAAGCGAGTGTTTTGTAGTTACATATTTAACTACTGCAAAGTTGCAGTTACTAGTAAGTTGATCATGTCTAGGATCGTTACAGGTAATACTCGTATTATATCTAGATCAACAACAGAAGCTGGGCTCTACTATAGCTATGAGTTGTAGACTGACCTGGTGGGGGGTGTAACAGTGGTGGTCCAGGCAGGAAGGCCGCAGCCACAGCCGCTTGCGCGTTGAATGCCGCGGCGTACGCCACCCGGCTCGCCATCGACGCTGGTAGAGGGAACTGAGGCGTGTACGCCGACCGTGGCTCTCTGCTTTCAGACAAGTTCAACACTCTGTCTCCATCCCTGTTCTCAAAATATCGCTCCCGACTCTCTCTGTTGTCTGACAGGCCCAGCAGCTCCTGGATGGCGAAGGGCGACCTCTGCGGCGCACGCGGCGCGCTCTGGTTCGCACTCATCGCTTGCATCTTGAGTTAAGCGCTCTCTCGCTTCTATACTCTCAGCTTAACTTTTACATTACTGTATTTATTTTAATGTACATGTTTTTTTATCAATTTTGTTTAATTTATCACAATTTACTTAGGTCGTGTTGTCAATAATTCTTAATGATAAAAATTTTGTTGGGAAACACTCTTTCTTAAAGTTTTTACACTTCCTAACTCTAATAATTATTTGACTACATAAAAATTAGGCCTAAGTATTAGGCTGAATACTTGAAAATTCGAGAAAAATATATTATGAGTTTTCCAAAGCGGTGGAAAATTCGCGAAAAATATCGTTTTTGTTGAAGTAAGTCGCGACACGAGCGCTCGCCGCGGCGTCTGCAGCGCTTCTGTGCGCGGCGCCGCCCGGCCGCTGGACAAAACGAGAAACCCCCCCGAGAAGCCCCGACAGCGGCGCACTGGCGAGAGGTCCTATGCACCAGCCGGAGCGCACCTCGTACGACCTTCCGCTCCAGCGCGGCGCGCGGCGCGCTCGGGCCACAACGTCGCAAGCGCCGCCGCTCTGCACGCACTTACGCCCTGTGCGTCCTAGCGCCGCAACCCCCAGCCCGCGCGGGCGGAGCCTACTAATAGCCAATACGGATATTTTGTTACCGCACTGTATTGGCCAGATTTCTTCGCGGGGACACGCCTACTCAACGGCTTGCCACCTGAAATGGAACTTTACCACTAACTCTTAAATACTAAAGTGTGCTGTATTGTGGTGGTTGATTTAATTTTGATTAATTGTAAGAAATGAATAGGCTCGGGGGGGGGGGGGGAAGGGGGGCGTCCGCTCGATGGCGGTGCGTGAAAGGCTGCGTCTGCTCATAATACTACTGCATTATCAATCATTGGTCGTTTTCCTCGCTGAAACTCTACCTGCCTGCATACAACTCTACATAATGACGCATTATACTCACTTACCTGCCCTCTACCTACACCACACTTGTTTATACAGATCTTTTTAATCAAAGCCAGTCATTACAAAATCAATATCATTAATATTTCTGACAAAGAAATGAACTTAACGGGGTAAATAACTATTTTGAAAGAACAATTAGTAGGTACTTTAGTCACAGTTTTTCAGAAATTTCAGAAATCGTTGTGGTTTTTTTCTACTGCAGATTTTTCCATTTCATTTTTAATTGTTATTGGTTTAATATTGTGTTAATTCAGATGAGTTCTTTATTAAAATGAAATCTCTTTCAATAAGATACTCGTGGGTGGCAGATGGCGCTGCAAGCGTAATATAATGTAAGCAAAGTGTTCTCAATGACATGAGGTGCACTTCCCTT
>CATIVS010000197.1:0-14249 GCA_949629135.1 Eremobia ochroleuca | reverse complement strand
CATTTTATGTAATCACTATTTCAAAATGACCAACAATAATATCAAACACGATATTATTATATAGTTATATCGGAAAAACGATGCACAAATACACAATGCAGTCAGAACAACTCCACATCAGAATCTCAACGTATGTTCGTACATGCCACTGAATGAACTAATTTTGTCTGATAAAGGCATCTCAGCCCTTGAAGAATCGGCTCAAACAATGTTAGAGATTGATTAAGGTGTGCTATGTGTTAAAAGTAATGATGGCGGTGTAAAATGTACCGGTAAAAAAATTATTACCTACACATTGAATGATTTATTAATATTTGAAATTGATTTAGGCGTTGATTTAAAAAATGACATTCCAGACACTATGACATTACAAGGAAAATTATTTACACTGTTGTCAGTGATTGAGTAATTACCAAATATTCATCATTACGTCGCTCACTGCAAGCGTCTGGATGATACTTGGGAAACATAATGATGATTTAAGTAATAAAGTTACAATGACTAAAAACCAGCAAATGAATGTTCATTGTATTTTATACGCAAAATTGTAAATTATAACTTATTTTTACGAAAATGTTTATTTTTAATTTAAACCTTGCATTTTAAAGTTGGAAAATAACTTCAAAACTTCCTTTATTTGTAATACTGATTGACTATATTTTTAATACGTGGTTTTGGTACACTTTTTTTTCAGTGCTATTTCTTGTTTAAAGGATTAAATGCTTAAATTCAAGTTATATAAAACACTTTTCCGTCATGTACAATACCTTTTATTAACAATTGTGTTTATATTTAATTATGAAAAGTTTACAGATGAAGTCCAGGTCTTTTTATAAGGTACTTATTGTGCAGTTTTCGTTGGCATAAAGAACTAAAGCATATTTCGTTATATTTGCTGAAAGTAATCCTCCCTAGCCGCGCCACATACTTTAAAGATTAATTAATCAAAATGAATAGTTCCTTAAAAAAAAAAAAAAATATCAACGAAGAGTAGAGAAAAGGTACAATTATATAAATTGATTTATCGCTAGTTAATATTAAATATTGCAAAATTGACTTGCTGCAGAGTATACTTTCCAGCCGGACCACACTCTACGACCAATAACTCCTTAACTAAAGGGGTTTATTGGACCATATTTCTCGTATGCAAGGTACTCTTTAGGTAGTTTTTTTTCGGGATATTGATTTATTAATAGAGAGGTGGCGCGGCCAGAGAGCACTGCCTCGCGGCCGGACCACATAAATTGTTAATTAAAAAGATATCTCTTGAGGTACTAAAAATATAGATATATTCCGATGAAAGTAGACTTTAGGTACGTATTATTTCGAACTATATCATCTGAGTACTAAACTGTGGTCCGGCCACAGAGGACCACACTTGCTGCAGAGTATACTTTCCAGCCGGACCACACTCCACGACCAATAACTCCTTAACTAAAGGGGTTTATTGGACCATATTTCTCGTATGCAAGGTACTCTTTAGGTAGTTTTTTTTCGGGATATTGATTTATTAATAGTTCATTATACTCTATTTAATTAGAGGTGGCGCGGCCAGAGAGCACTGCCTCGCGGCCGGACCACATAAATTGTTAATTAAAAAGATATCTCTTGAGTCTTGAGGTACTAAAAATATAGATATATTCCGATAAAAGTAGACTTTAGGTAGGTATTATTTCGAACTATAGCATCTGAGTACTAAACTGTGGTCCGGCCACAGAGTACCACACCACAACATGCGCTTAACCCGTGTCGTCTGAACGCAGTTCTACACACGCTGGATGGCCCTCTGCTAAGTTCAACACAACACATAACACAACACACACAACAAAGCGTACAGCCTTTAATGTTTCTACCGCTGGGACGGCGGCCTCCTCTCGGTGAGAGGGAGTGGGCCATAATCCACCACGCGGGCCCAGTGCGGGTTGGTAGATGTCACATGTCTTCGAATTTTTGGTTCTAGACAGGACTAGTGATGGGTCGAGGGCAGTCTTTTTTATTGACGTCGCTATTTGGACCAATTAATCTTTTCTGCACACTCAAATAATATAGCTATTTGAATGAAAAATGTAATAAAAGTTCTGTTAAAGTTTTTGCCCAGACAAAAGGCATTTATTGGGCGTTTACGGGCATTTATCCGGCGTTTATTCAAAGCGCCCAATATGCCAGGGCATAAACCCATCTCTAGACAGGACCGGTTTCCTCATGTTTTTCTTCACCGTTTTGAGAGCAGTAGTGATGTAATTATTTACACAAAATAATGCACCTGTCTGGGTTCGAACCTACGACCTACAATTCGTAAAACACGGCCGTTACCACTGGCCCACCACTGCTCTACACCACGGCGTACAGGTATTCTTTATTTTGCAACCTTCAGTCAGTACCCCGCCTCGCCTGCTGGAGTGTGAGTTACATGATTCGTAACCTGGTTGTCACATGAAGGCTCCAGATCCTCTCTAAGACCAGCTCCAAAACCCCTAAAGCTCAGAGTCTTTCGGCTGAAATGGTGATGCATGGCTCAGTTCTTCGTCTCCGTTAGCCTCTCTCACTACACTGTCGGCAGATGCAGGCTCTGCTAGCCCTGTCCAGCGTCTCAGCACGATAGATGAGGGAGTCTTCTGAGACGTGCTCCTGAGTTGTCAGCAAGGCTTCAAAGTGCGGCAGGACGAATGAGGGAAAAAAGCGGTATTGTGACCAGTTGATGGATAAAATGTAGTAGTACCACAATCATCCATCATCCACTGGCCATCCTGCAGGGTATGCTACAGCCGCCCTCGCTGCGCTCGGGGTCGGGCGGCTAAGTACCTCATATGTGAATTGATTCCTTTCGACCCTCGATTTTTGTATAACAATCTACAACTTTTTTTTTGTGTTCGGTATTGCCAGGACAAGGTTGTATAAAAGAAAATTTCGGAAAATCGAAAAAAAAAAACATTGCACCAGAGCGAAGCTGGGGCGGGCCGTTATTAATAAAATAAATTCACGGTCGCCGAGATGGGACTAAACCGTTATGTCAGAGGGCGTTAAGGATGCGTAGTATATATGCCAGAGGGTAGCCAGGGGGCGTACCATTTGTACGCCCCCTGGCTACCACGCGTCCTTGTGACAAATGCTGATGCGTTGATGACAGATAATTACGAATAATATTTATTTCTGTGAATGGGTTAAAAAAAGCTTTTCATCATTATCACCCACAGCCCGACCTCACTTACTGCGGGACATATGCCCACAGAACATATATACCCTACAGAGGGCATATGCCTATCTTTTAAATGATAAATGATTTATTTTTTCTGTATTTCTGGCTGCTGTCATCTGGCAATCCCCATGCTCGTGTGCCAGCCTCATCCAAGGTCTACCCGCGGTAGTAACAATATCGTTCGTCCATCTCGATGCCGCGCGCCGGACGAATTCGCCTTCAAGTCCTTGGACGCCACTCGGTCACTGCCTCACTCCATCATCACTATACCTTGCCAGGTGTTTAAATCAACTGACGTTGATGGCTGTACCTAAGAAATGATGAGAACCTTTTTCACCCGATTAAGGTTAATCCTAAAAGGAGGGTTAATATGTTTTAGCCATGTTCACGTCATTGTTTTATTCGGACGTCTGTATTATATTAATTAGCGTCTGCACGCGACTTCGTCTGCGTGAAATTTCTTCTTTTCTTGCCCTACCCCGTCGCATCGTATCGTCTGCTCGCGCTATTGCTTCGTTTTCCCTTAGCGTTCTTTCTAGTTTTTCTAGTAGCTTGGCTCCTAAGTGTCGTAATGTTTAGCTATTCCTCAAGAAATGAGCTATCAATTGCAAACTTTTTCCCAGAGAGTTCCAGAGAGTTCCTCTTGAGAGTTCCAGATATTAGTGAGTTCGAACAAACAAAAAAAAAAAACTAACAAGCTCTTCAGTTTTATTATCGTCGACATGAGAACCTCATCCTTTTTTCGTCGCGTAACATCAGTAAACTATACGACAAAACCTTTAAATCCAAAAAAAATACAATTGTAAAAACATTACCCTGCTTATGACTTCGCCGCAATCGGGTAAAGAGCCAACACGTTCAAATAGCGAGCCTCGCGCTGTTGCCACGCCACGCGGTGATGGCGTGTCATTGAACGGAGGGTCCGATACGATGAATCTACAGTCCGCGCGCGAGCTCCGAGGAATCTGTGGCTGAGGAAGCGGGCGGCTGTGCGCCGCGCCCGACCGTCGCTCCACCCCCCGCACTCTCCCAGTACTAGTGTCGACCTTGATGCGAGAACACGCTTATCGAGTCATTTTTAATTTTGCGATAGTAGGTAGTGTTATTTTCTACTATAAATAGTACTGCATTTATAATTATGTTGTTTTGTCACAATGTAATGCGATTACCGCCTTATATGTGTGACTTGAACCCAATAGAGCTCGCATGGGCAAAAGTTAAAAGGCTCGTGAGGGAAAACAACATTACTTCAGATTTTTCTCTGACGAGACTGAAGGAGATCACCGAAAAAGCTATCACGCATGTCACAAAAGAAGATTGGTGTGGATATAATAAACATGTTTTAGCATTAGAGGAACATTACTGTCAAAGGGATGGCTTAATGGAGAATGTTGTCGACTCATTTATTATTGAAGTGCGTGAGGAGAGTTTATTTTCATCATTTTTTTTTTATTTCAAGTACATAATACCCTCATAAAATGATTTCATGAAGTACACTCGCGCGGAGGCTCAAGATGTATTAGTATCGACAGTGCAATATCGACTAAATCACAACTCTAGCTCATTACGTCAACATTCCTTATCATTCCTCGGAGCTCGCGCGCGGACTGTAGATACGAAATAAGTAACCAAATCGGCCCCTCTCGTTTGAATACTGTGAAGTGCAAGCGAAATAGCTCATAACATCTACGCGCTTGCGCGCCACGCCCTGAATAGGTAGTGCATAAGGTCATCTATGTAGGTATAACACACCTGAATCCTCTCCACGCCAAGCGCCAGTGCTTATCATATAAAAATAAAATAATTTTGTGATCAAGTCTCCGCATTTCACCAGACAACGACCACTTGAAGAAAGGTACATAATCTTCTGTTTTGTACATACATAAACTTTTGTTGTTATCGTTAGGGAAGAACGTTTATCATTGCATGTCAATTTTTTATTGAATTGAAACCCGTGATTGATTTTTGGTTAGGGCGTGTCGAACACGACGCTCGAGAAAATATGAAAGGGTTGTTTTTCGTTAGTTGTTATTATGCTTGTTGGTGATCTAACATGTGTGGTCCGCATACGTAGAACAACGTTAACGTTATGGATGGCTCACGATTTCCTTCCCCGCATAAAATCTGCAATAATCGATAAAAGACATGTATATTCCTGGCAAAGGAAAGTTGTGCAGCGTAGTTGCAGCAACATGGTTGTTGCTGGAAACATGTATTTTTGCAGTGATATATGCAACATGGCCAACATGTCCTGGAGTGCAGAACACGCAATACCGTGGTCTCCAGTCCAGTGCAAGCGTAGTGTGAGACGCCAGCTAGAATTGTCGACGACCTAAAAAAGGTGGCTGGGACAGACTGGATGCGGAAGGCCGCGGACAGGGTGTTGTGGCACAGCCTGGGAAAGGCCTAGGTCCAGTAGTGGACTGAGATAGGCTGAGTTGTTTGATTGAATACGCTAGGGCAATCCAAGGCCAGTGTCTGACGTGCCTACTGTACTGTACTGCACCCTAATTGCGTAACAACACACTATTACTCTCAATTTGAATAATTTTGAAGCATATTGCTAATCCATTGCTCCGTACCTATTATGCTCGAAAAATGTGTCTGCTCAGCAACGTAAATCACGCAATGAATGTTGTTGAACTGTCAAAATCAAACCCATTGCTACTGATAGTGTTACCCTATTATCCTGCTGATTAGCAACATCCTTCAAAACCATTCCGATTGAGATTGAAAGTGGGTTACGCATTAGGGCCCTGCAAGCTTCATATTTTTGGACAAAGTTGTTTAAATGATGTATTTTCAACAGGTCTTTCTCTAAATATAATGTTGGTTGAGGTAACGAGTAGAATTTTGTTATTTCTTTATATTGTTACTTATTTTTATGCTTATCTATCCCTGCCGCGAATGTCTCGGCGAGTCGGCGCTAGTATTTTTTAACTTAAGAGGGTTTATCCCTTAGAGCCATGTTGGAGATTCAAAATCGATGATTTCCGACGGACAATAAAACCATAATGCGTTTAATTTATAGATGAGATATTGACGTCATATTATTAGGAATTTTATAATCTAGTGCATGGCTGAAAAACATTTTCAATTTTTCGTATAGTTTTCTCATCAGAACCGCTTTTATGCAAGCCTTTTTTTAAACTAGCGATCGACGGTCTAAGCAGATGCGAGATATTAGTAAAACCGTATACGACAAACTTATAACAACATTACTTTATAAAAAATAATAACATTTATTAGTGCATGGCTGAAAAAAAAACACGATTACTGTAAGTTTTCATTCAACAAAAGTGTATTCAAAAGTGTCAATTGTAGCCACTTTTCGAGATATTAAACGTGTTAGTTTAGGATGAAATCTGAAATATTTATATTTTCTTTTAGACCTAGTAAATTAAGACATTTATGTTCTAAAACATGGTTTAAATATTTTTTGATAACTTATATGTTTATTTTACTATGAATTATTTAGTATTGCTAGAGCGGCGCGCTGAGCGGTGGCGTGAATCCGCGCCGATTATATAGCAATACTAAATAATTCATAGTAAAATAAACATATAAGTTATTAAAAAAATATTTAAACCATGGTTTAGAACATAAATGTCTTAATTTACTAGGTCTAAAAGAAAATATAAATATTTCAGATTTCATCCTAAACTAACACGTTTAATATCTCGAAAAGTGGCTACAATTGACACTTTTGAATATACTTTTCTTGAATGAAAACTTACAGTAATCGTGTTTTTTTTTCAGCCATGCACTAATAAATGTTATTATTTTTTGTAAAGTAATGTTGTTATAAGTTTGTCGTATACGGTTTTACTAATATCTCGCATCTGCTTAGACCGTCGATCGCTAGTTTAAAAAAAGGCTTGCATAAAAACGGTTCTGATGAGAAAACTATACAAAAAATTGAAAATATTTTTCAGCCATGCACTAGACTATAAAATTCCCAATAATATGACGTCAATATCTCATCAATAAATTAAACACATTATGGTTTTATTGTCCGTCGGAAATCATCAATTTTGAATCTCCAACATGGCTCTAAGGGATGAACCCTCTTAAGTAAAGGCAAAACACACGATACGACGTCGCATCGTATACGCTCGTCATTGATTTTATATCAATTAATGTCCCTAGTGGAACAGTGTCCTGTGCTATGGTCATGCGTCATCTTTGACTACCTATTGAACATTCAATGCGACCCCGGCACAGGATTGCATCGTTAGTTTTCACGACATGACAACGTGCCGTACCACTCACGATGCGACGTCGTATCGTGTGAATTCGTATTTTAATGACCCTAAGACTTATGCAGACATGCTACTTTTAGCACTATCGATAAGCGATTTTTTCTCTTTTCACTGCATTTCGAAAGCGCGACACAGCGACCGATTGGCTTATCTCTAGGCAACCAATGCTATGCCAACAGAAATCGATAAAACTGCGTTCAAACGCTGCGAGTTGCCAAACTCACAAAATTGCCGATTGTCGATATTAAAAATAGCAAGTCTGCTATGGTCTTTTTTTGAATAAATCACTGAAAGATACATCCCTTTTTACCTCACTCAAAAACATACAACAGATAGTTCTGAGTGCTTATGTCGTAAGTTTTATTAAAATCGTTTAGAGGCTTTATGTATGTTCATAGATTTGCAACATCTATGAAAAAAAATGACTTAATTAATTCAAATTCAAATAAAATGATTTAAATAATTCTACAATCCCATGGTAACAAAGCATTGCATACATTCCAAAAATATCGCTAGCTTTGAACATAATCGATAATATCGACTCGACAAATACATAACTACAGTTGCGTCAAGCACTAGTAGGCAAGCCGCCGGCCGCCATCTTAGGTCGACATTGTTGATTTCCCTATCAAATGAAATGTGTCTCCATTTCAACAAACTGATTTAGCATGAGGTCTTAAGTTTTTCTTGATTTAGTAGTGATAATACATAAAATGGAAGAGGAATACATTGACTCTCAGGACCCAGCTGTAACCGAAGTGGTTAATCGCCCTAACAGTGAAGTGACTGAAAATTTGGTGGACGGTTCCAAAGATTTCAGCGATGTAGTACCTGTAGGGTTCGACGAGAGTTACGAAGACGACGAAGGTGGAAACAGCTTTCGAGGAGGTCGGGGCCGTGGGAATTTCAGGTAAGAATATCTGTTTTACAAAAAAAACTACATGTTCCATATCAATAATTTGCATTTGCTGCATTTCCCGAGTATCCTATTGTACTTTGTGATCTATAAAACCATTTCTGTCTGTTTTATACAATAAGACCTTGGGTGTGCTTACATTTAAACTCTTTATATATGTATAAGTTTTTAGTCTGCTGGCGTGAATTGCGTTAATTTATGCGTAGCGACCCCAGCGGGGTCATTTTTAATAAATATTTGTAGATCTTAGTAACATTTTCTATATTATAACCTCTTCACATAGACTTTGTACTGCCATAGTCTCCAAAATCTAAGAATGTTAACATTTTAGCATGCCAAAAACTATGCATTGCAGCCCAGCACTTGCATGTCATAGCTGTTACAAGTATATTTAATCCCATAACTGGCAACAGAAACAGTATGATTTTGATTTTCCTGCAATTATTTCCGAGTTGTATGTTTTGTGTGATTGCTTATCTGCTAGCTTTGTTGATCTGATTTCAAATAATCTAGACATAATATTGAAAGTTTTTGAAAATAGCACTATCCACTGCCCTGGATAATATAGACAAATGTTCATTTTTCATACTACAATATCTGAATTATTAATGCAACTATTGGTCGGTAAAAAAATGTGAGTTTGATCTGCATATGTACCACACAGATACCGTCTGTGAGATTCTATGTAATACCAAGGTGTTGCTGGCCTTCCTTGAGGAGCTAGGGTGGATTGAATAATTGATATGCCTACCCGTATGTAAACTATGCGAGTTGATGTAAAGTTGTAGATACCAGCTCGTATTACCTATCCTCACCTGTAATCCTCTCGAACTAAATCCAACCTTATTAAAAGTCTCGTTACCTTAGTTGGAGAGATAATAAGAATTATAGTCATATACTACCAGAAAAAAACAGATGAATTTGTCAAACAATCACCTACTAGAAGCCGTATGCACATAAGTGCTCAACAGTTTTCACGATTATATTTATTGTCATCACTACTAGTATAAAACAAAGTCGCTTCCCTATCTGTCTGTCCCTATATATGCTTAGATCTTTAAAACTCCGCAACGGATTTAGATGTGGTTTTTTTTAATAGATAGTGATTCAAGAGGAAGGTTTATATGTATAATACATGCATAATATAGTAGAGAAACACTGATAATTTTAGAGGTTTCTAATGTAATGTCGTAAATAAACACATTTTTTTGCGCTTACATTGTAAACGCTGGCTGAACCCATTGAGATAGATCTAAATAATGTACTACAGTATTGTACACCTTAAAAAGGTCTACAAAAAAATCCGCGATGGTATATGTCTATCTCTTAGGGATAACCCAAAATAAACATTTTTTATCCTATACTTTTTACGAGAAATAATGGCTCTAAAATTATCAGTGTTTCTCCATTGCACTCGTGCGAACCCGGGGCGGGTCGCTAGTATGAAGTATATTTTTCTCATGAATGATCGCTGGTTTGTACATTTGTCGGGTTAAATGAGCTTTACCGATAAAATTGAAGTTAACTGTCAAGTTTAATAAAGATTTGTTGTACAACAGCAGTGCGTTTGCAACAAGATAACTGTGCCACTGCAGAGCAAAGACCTGTACTGCATACAAATACACATGTTCAAATACATATGTTCTGGAAGGAAGAAGCATTGTTTAATTTTAGTAGGTCTGTGGATGGGTGACCATCTTTACATACCGAGGCCTCTCCGTGCCTCGGAAAGCACGTTAAGTCGTTGGTCCTGGCTGCCATTTGTAGATCTTTGACGTAGTCAGAAGCCCGAAAGTCTGACAACCAGTCTTACGTAGGGGTTTCATATTACCCAGTAACTGGGTTGTTGAGGTCAGATAGGCAGTCGCTCCATGTAAAATACTGGTATTCAGCTGCAACTGGTTAGACTGGAAGCCGACCCCAACATATTCGGGAAAAGGCTAGGCAGATGAGGGGGATTCAGAATCATGTGCACAACAGTTTGCGCTTCAATGTCCGTGCCAGCCAGTATATTCATTCCACACATCTGAGCTGCATGCAATTGCGTTTTATTAACATCACAGTCACATGTCTGCAATAACCATTGGACTGAGTTACAATATGTTAATTTGAGTCAGTCAATTGACTGACAATGAATCAATCAAGATTGGCTACATAATTTTGTTTACTTTACTAGCGTTTTGAAAGCATGAAAAGATATCAGAGCTCTTTTCTATGCCCTGAGGACCGACTCATGTTTAAATTATTATAAATGATTATTTTTAACTGACAAATAGCTGTGCTGCTGGGGTGTTTGTTGCGCCACTTCTTCTCTCCAGCGAAAGCACTAGGAAGTGGTGAAGGGTGGGCGTTTTGAGGGAATGTCTTTTGTAATTTTGACGTTCGAAAGGTGCTGATTTATCGGTTGATTGCAATTCTATCCCTGGTCAGATCAGGCAGGCATCCGCGGCAAGCGTGGCTTAACCTGATCGATCGATCTATGCGGCTGTTATTATTTAGCCACGGGCCTCTCAATGATTCTGAACTCCCATGAGAAGAAATGTTTTGCCCATTATTAAAAAAAAAAAAAATGCTGTTTCATACATTTTGACCGTGTAGGTATTGCACTTATGTATGAAACATTCACAGAATGTTTGTACACTTGCTTACCACAATAAAGCTCGTGTCGCTTCGTGAGATAAAAATATTGTAGTTTACAACGGGTACATTTTAATTGATAGACATTTATTATCTCCCCCTAGGGCCCTACGCCTTAGTTTAGTGGAAATAGGGCTTCACTAAGCTTTGAATGTTAGCCTAGTATGCATGTGATTTTAAACTCCATAATTTACATCATTCTAATAAAATGTCAAGCTTATAACTATTTAAATAGAATTATATTTTTTTTTTTTTTTTTTTAATATTATTTTGATATTTATATTTTTTTATCTTTGATTGTTTAAAATCACAAAAATTATGATAAAAAATATAGTTAATTAAAAACTATTATTGTTATCAACATTTTTGTAATTTACTGCTGAGCTCTCAACAAGTCTGACACAAATGAAATTCCGAACAGAAGTAGAGGCCGCGGGCCTCCGCCAGGCTGGATGAATGGGCCTCCTATGAGGTTTAGAGGTCGCGGCTACGGTCCAGGCGGGCCCCCGATGAGAGGTCGAGGCTTCTTCCGCGGGCGCGGTGGCCCACGGGGCTTTGGGCCTAACAACGGACCGAACTTTGACAATAACTGGGGACCTATGGGTCCTCCGCCCCCGGGCATGATGGGCGGGCCTCCACCCGGCATGATGGGAGGTCCTCCTCCGTTTGGGCCTCCACCTGGCATGATGCCTCCGGGTGGCCCAATGGGCCCTCCACCAAATATGATGGGACAACCTCCGCCGTTTGGCGGGCCACCTGGTATGCCGCCGCCTAATATGGTAAGTGCCTTTTTGTGTGTTATTTTTTCTTTCTATCTTTCAAATATTATTTTTGTTTAACACGTTCAACGCCACGTCCAACGCAAAATGACGGAAGAAAATAGAATAGAATACTCTTTATTATGTAGACCATATAAATTACAGACATAAATATATAAATTTTACAAAGGTTACACACTGGGCGGTCTTATCGAAAACACAAAACGAAAAGAATGTTTTGCACCTGAGATCTGAACTTAGACTTCTTGTTCACTAACCAGAGACGCTAGCCAAAAAGTGCGAAATATTATAACTCATTCAATTATATAAATTAATGATTATTATACATTGGTATTATAGTTATTGCCTATTGAGGCGATATACGCACAGTAATAAAAAACTGAGCTCACTCGCTTTATTTAACGTTTGTGTGCATAACTATTCATACCGACACAGCTATCCGTGTGTGTGTGGGATGTAAACCGAATAGGTTTGCAGCGTGTACATTGTGTATTCATTTTCTGATTAAAAACACATGCAAGCATAGTCGCAATAAAAGCTATATTCCAAAAAAAAAAAAATTATAATAAGAAACTTGTTACATACAGGCTGCCAAGATGCGCCTGATTGCGCTGACGGTGTTTGACATCTGCCTATCATTTTGTTTCACTTAGGGCTGATTTTTCAATCGACAGATATTTTTTATTCGTCGAATAAAATTGACGTCTGTCTGACAGTTTTCGTATAGAAGAACTGTCAAAAATTCAAAATTATTCCTCGCATAAAATTATCTGGCGTTGGCAAAATCAGCCGTTAACTTATTAAAACCATTTTAAAATAATAAAATGTATATTTAATAAAAAACTAATCCGTGTGTCCTTTTACCAGCCGGCGCCCGAACTCTGGGTGGAGACCAAGTCTGACGAAGGCAAGCCGTACTACTACCACTCCAGGACCAGGGAAACCACCTGGACCAGGCCCCAGGAGTCACCCACTTGCAAGGTCATAACACAGTCCGATATGGAAGCCATGGTTACATCAGGTATGACTATTTTCTTACTGTTTATGTACTTAGCTATGTCGCAAACTATGCCCCACCTCCCTTCCTGCCCTCTGTGTTCCAAAACATGCAGTCAGTGACCTCTGCGCTGCCACCGACAACGCCGTGAAGTGGCGAAGTTTCTTAGCGTGTCGATGGCAAACACTTCAAATATCTTTGGCACAAAATTCAGCTGCACGAACTCTGCTCACTGACGCAGTCATACGATCATCAAGTGCACAGGTGACCGGGCATGCGGCGCAGAATGGAAGATGCCATTATAATAATATTCCACAACTTTCACACAACGCCATCTAGTCCCAGAGCTTGTGCTATGAGTACTAGACAACTGATAAACATACATATATATTTCTAAATACATACATATTATAGATATTTTACACCCAGACAAAGAACAAATGATCGTGCTCATCACACAAACATTTGTCCTGAGTGGGAATCGAACCCACGACCTTGCGTATAGTAGTCAGGGCCACTGAACACTAGACCAACAGGCCTGTGAAAGTCTACGGGGAGGTGCCGCATACGTACTTGAGATCTGAACCTTCCGTGAACCCCCATCTGTGGAGATAGTCTGCTCCGGCCGACTTGGTTTCGAAGTTTGTTTAGAGATTTTCAAGTCGGCCGCGGTAACGCGTACCCAGGCGGAAGGCCTTTAGAATAGAATAGAATACTCATTATTATGTACACCGTATAAATTACAGACATAAATATAGAAATTTTACAAAGGGTGACACAATCGGCGGTCTTATCGCTAAGAGCGATCTTTTAAAGACAACCTTTGGATGGATTGAAATGGGAAGGAGAGACAAATACTGTAGGTAGTCTGTGGTGTGCTTCGATAAAATTTTCAGGGGTTTATACAGCTCCCGCCATAGATTACATATTGCTTTGGAGGCTTTCCTATTGGTTGGACTAGCTGGACCTCGCATCTGAACTTATCCTCCCCTTTGTGCCCTAAAAAATGCTGTCAAAGTGAATTCTGCGCTACTACAGACGACGCCGTCGTAGTGGCGAAGTTTTAGGCCAACAGAATCAGATAACTCTGCCTCACCGTTGGGGGGAAAGGCGTGATGATATGTTTAAGTCAAATCAAACCAAATCAAAAGTAATTTATTCAAATTAGGCTGAGAATCAACACTTTTCGAACGTCAAAATTACATAAGTCAGTCCCCCAAAAACTCCCGCCCTTCACTACTTCCCAGTGCCTTCCTAGAAAAAGTGGCGCAACAAACTCCCCAGCAGCACAGCTGTCTGTTCAGTTAGATATACTTGCTTTTATACAATCGTATGCAAAGTAATTAACATTACGAGACACAGAACATTAAATTAAATGATTTGCCATATGTCAGCTAGCCACGCCTGTGGTAACAGACTGGTCCCCTATTACATGAGACTTAAACATACCTCAAAGAATACC
>CATIVS010000196.1:0-10786 GCA_949629135.1 Eremobia ochroleuca | reverse complement strand
ATAGTGAAAGGTGTTCATATTCATTAGTAGAACAACCTGTAAAAAATTTGGAGCCTGAAAAAAAATCATCCAGTATATTATGTTGTTTATTTCGTACCAAGTAAATATGGATCTCATATTAATATTTTGTTGTTTTCTTATAGGTAATATGGGCTGGTGTCCGCAACTCCACGTCAATGCGCGTATTTTGCGTACGGGTTGTTTTCTTATACATTCCAATTAAATAAATAATAATAATAATATATGGAACATATTTTAAATAGATAATGCGATAATAAGTACATAATCATACTATTTATTAATCATTTATGTAGCCGTCTGAGATATGTCACGTCACCATCTATGACTTGGCTAAACCACATCAGAATTTAAAGGTTAATATGTCATTGTGATATGAATGACCAAAGTTTCATGTGATAAGGGTTCATTCATCGGAATTACGAGTACTTGGAATTGTTTGGTATCTCTCGTAGACCCGGACTTTTTCGAAGAACGTACTTTCGGCTAATTATTTTCTCGTCAGTCTTTTTTTTTCGAACCGACTCATGTGTTTTGACTTTCAACGTCCAGAAAAACATCCTTCTCAATAACAATGTTTGTATATCTGCACTAATATTATAAAGAGGAAAGATTTGATTGTTTGTTTGTATTGCATAGGCTCCGAAAATACTGGACCGATTTGAAAAATTGTTTTACCATTAGAAGCCGACATTTTCCCCGATGAACATAGGCTTTACTTTTACCGCGGGAAAATGCTTCATTCCTACGGGAAAACGGGTAATAGGACAACGGGTAGTATGAATTATTATCTTTCCGTACTTATCTTTTTCACATAACTTCTAAACGGCTGAACCGATTGGGTTGAAATTTTATATGGGTATTTCGATGGTTTCCTGCATTATTTAAAAAAAAAAAATTGGACCCGGTAGGTGGCGCTGCTGTCGGTATGTCAACTACTAAACGGCTTTACCGATTGGGGTGAAATTTTGTATGTGTATTTCCATGGTTTCACAGACACGAATGTATTAAGCCTACCTAATCTATCTTTCTATACATTATTATAAATAAACCAATTACATTAAACACATTATTTAAGCAACATATTTTTAAACGCCGGAAATTCCGAATTCTACGCAAACGAAGTTGCGGACGGATGCTAGTTATTTATAAGCTTACATTTTATGCCTGTGTAATTGCTATTACTTTTATGTAAGATGTGTAGTTTGTCAACACTGTTATCCATAGACCACCGTATGGACTGCAATTTCTACTGCTGCCATTCAGTCGTAGCTTTGGTTTGCACCAGCGTGGCAGAGCATCGACATGCAAGCTGTTACCATGGATTTAGCACATGATTCTAAACGTAGAAAAGTCGTTTAGCAGATTTTTCGCCGGAATAAAAAAAAATCTGCTGTTCGATAGAAAAGCCCAATACCCTCCGGTCAAAATAAATATACCTATGGAACATCAAATTCTCTTTTTAAAAACCGACGAAAAATGTTCAACAAAAAATTTTTTACGTCTTTTTTATTGCTGAATGGGACCGCTCTTGACCTCCATCATGCCTGATGGAAAGCGATGGATGAGGTCTATGATGGAAAGAGCGTGTGCAGAAGATGCCTAAGGCACTGGAACCGCCGGACTGGGATGGGAGGGTGGCCGCAAACCAGTCGGGCGTTAGCCCTACCACCGCAAGGGAAGAATTGACTAGTCAAATAAGGTGTTGGATGTGACTGTCCAGGATGCACCGAGCGCTCTGTTCAGTTGAGTAACTGGCGGAAGAAACTGCGCTACACGAGGAGGCTTCTTCATACATCCCAAAAATCTAAAGTCTACAATCATGTGCTGAAATCATGGTCCCTGCCACTCTGTATACATGGCAACTCTTGATAAATACATTGGTCGCAGTAATTAATTATTAATTTACTGCTACTTTTGATCGCTGAAAGATAGAAGCCACTCTTCCCATCATCTCAAACGTTGATATTGCTTATTTTGGCCTTTACATATCAAAGACCATCAGGCCAAGGGATGATAAAATTGGTACTAAGTACTTACTTGTCCTTAATTATAGCATTTGCATGACTGTACGTCGTGTTTTAGGAGAGTGCGTACGCAAAAGCCAAGGACAACTAGGGACATTTTAATGTAGGACAATTGTTACGTAATCAGTAAAATCACTTGCCTTCAAGCCACTTTGTTATTACTTAGAGAAATGTGCGTGTTGCTGTGCAATCAAATAATGTGGTAACGGCATTGAGATAGAGTGGACACAGTAGGGACTAAGAACTCATTCTTCTCTGGTATTGTCACGAACCATTTGAGTTAGAAAATAGGCTAGATCAAAAAGATTGAACCAAATAAAGGAAAAAGCGAATGTAGATATATACCTACATTGACATCTTAAATAATTAACATTTCAAGGACGGAAGTCACACAACAATAACAAGTGTACAGTGACGGGTTTTGGATGTTGGTATTGGCAGTGGAGACTTTCCAGGTATGACGGAGTAACACGTGAAGGCTACTAAAATTCTCAATAATTGAATTCAAACTAAAATGTATTCTGTGGATAACGGTGTGAGTTTCACATTTGAATAACTATTACCTATGTAATTCTTTAGTTAAGACACAATGTGTAACTGTTTGTTTATCCCAAATAAATAAAATAAAAAATAAAATAAAATAAAAAATAAAATAAAATAAAAAAATAAAATGAACAAAAACAAGAGCAAGCTACAATAAAATTGTTAGTCAACCGAGTCATTCCGACAATATTGTAGCTTGCATTTTTATTTATTACCTGAAGAAGAGATGTTATCTTTATCTTGGTATTTTTCAAACCATTCTCGTTGACAGACATCTAAGCGAAAGGTCAAACGAAGATAATGGTCCAGATAAGACAAAGAATTTACGATTACAATGACTTGTTACTTTGACAGATTAAAACTTATCTTAAGTATGTACTCCTAGCGAAAATATCGCTTTGTCTTATTCTAATTGTTTTATCTTAACACTTGTAGATTCATCTTAAATACTAGGCAGAAAACTTTAGTCCGTAATAAAAATACCTCCCTCAATTAAATCACAAAAAAATGCAGATAAGTTTCACCCTTACCTGTTGTTTTTTTCAGCCTTTACATGTATTTTTCAGGAACGAAAGAAAATTCACTTTAATAGAACATAAAACATAGACACGGCCACGGCTATTTTAATCAAGAAAGTCGTGGGTGTTCCAAAACAAATAGTAAAAAACTTTTCTTACGTCCAAGTTTTAGTGTTTCCGAACTAAATCCTTTGTCCCGGATGTTTTCTTTGTTTTTACTATTTTTGTATTGGATTTACTGTCGTAAAAGAGTTTATTTTAACTAGGACAGCACGGGGCAAAACTTTCATGTTAGCTTGTAGGTACTTGAAGATAAATTATTATGAAACGATTTTTACTGCCAAAAAAGTTTGGCAATAAAACTAGGTAGGTTACCTACTGTTTACGTTCGGAAAATTTAAATTATAATATTTCAAACCAGTTTTTTACACCACAGACAGTCTGTACAGATAGTTTTTCAGCTCCTCTAGTTAAAAACCATTGTTTAGGTGCGTATGCGTACTCTAATGTTTGTCTGCAAAAGTCAACATTATGTTGTGCTGGCTGGCAGAAAAATAACTCTAGTTGCATTCGAACAGTCAAGAGAGTTTAGAATGAGCTTTCAAATTATCTCTAATAAGTTTTTTGTTTCGAAAAACAGGGATGGTATAGGCGCATTCTAAACACGTTCGCTTGGAATAAACGTAATAATTATATCGTTGTATCATTTTATAGCTCCCACACTATACTTATTACAGTATCTACTGCTCAAGCTAAATAAAATATTGAATATATTTTTACACATCTCTATTTTCGATGTTTAAGTAAGTATGAAGTATGTATTAACATAAGTTAATAAGTTGTTATGAATTCATGTAGCAGTTTAACATAAAATATGTAAAATAACACCAACGAACGCTTACAGTTGTACAAACATTTTAATAATATTTATAGCACTTTATTATTATTTTATAACGGCTTACTGACGTTTCGGACACAATATATTCGTATATTTGCTTGTTTCTTGCTATATCTCATTAAAATATGTCGTTTCGGACACTGTGTCCGAATATATTGTGTACGAAATGTGAGTAAGCCTATATAACCATTAAGAATACGTTCACAAGGCGATTTACTCGACGATGTTTTACAATTAAATGTTGAGATCTCAATGTTACACACTACTGTCGCATCCTCTCTTGATCAGTGTTTATCACCATCATCGTCTGCCTTTTCCTAACTACGTTGGGGTCTGCTTCGGATATCTATGGCTTACCTGCAAAACAAGCACACTGACACACATGCAATACACTTTTGCAAAAACGTGTGGACTACTGCAGTATTGCAGTAGGCAATTTAGGCGTCATCATTAAAAACAATAGGTACATCAGTTTTTTAAACGAACGCTTGGTTTATTAAAATAGCAGTGTTTACGTTGAAAGAAGGTGGGAAGATATATTTTTTCGTATAGGTAGGCAATCGAATAGACAATCATTCATCCTTTTTACATTAAACCCTCCTTTTTACCTACCTATTTTAATAAATTTAAAATGTCTGATTCACGCATCATAAATCTTGGCCACCCTTCTTCTAACTTGCATTATAGGTTTTAAGCTCTGCAGGTCGTGAAGTCCAAACACTAGGGATTTATTCATATTGTCTACATTTTCTACGAAATCGTATCAGTGGTTAGCAAAAATAATGAGACTTCTGCTAACCTCCGTTTAATAGTACTGTGGTGGCCGCGCGGTTCTCCATGTTTCAACTGCGCGGCCACAGCATTTAAGTTCTGTACAGGCGCAAAGTTGTTATGTTTAATGTTGTGTGGATTATATTTCTTTACCTTATCTTTATTAGTGTCATTATGTCCTCGTATTATATGCAAACCCACTAGATTATAAGATGAAAGATAATAAATCTCAACAATTATCATTATCATAGCCATTTTCCAGCATTTTAATGAATACGAGGAAATACTCGTGTCTTTGCTAATGAGATCACGACTATATTCTATAGCAATACCCTGACTGACCCTGAATAGTTCGTAAACACATTGTAAGAAGTGAGAAAGAGGACCATAGTGTTGTCATATAGTTTTTTGCACGAACAAAAATAACAAGTGTAAGAAGAAGACGCTTAGCGGCGGTGAGTCACTTGATCTTCCCGTCATTGTGATCTTTCAAATCATTTTTAGGGTTCCGTACCCAAAGGGAAAAACGGAACCCTATTACTCCCGCTCCGCTGTCCGTCCGTCCGTCTGAAGGTCTGTCACCAGGCTGTATCTCATGAACCGTGATAGTTAGACAGTTCAAATTTTCACAGATGATGTATTTCTGTTACCTCTTTAACAATAAATACTAAAAAAACAGAATAAAATAAATATTTAAGGGGGCTCCCATACAACAGACATGATTTTTTTGCCGTTTTTATAGATAATGGTACGGAACTCTTCGTGCGCGAATCCGACTCGTGCTTGGCCGGTTTTTGTATTGGACCTTCTGGTTACGCAGATTTTGAAAGTCAAAATTTCAAATTTTGATGTTTTTTGATGAAAACAATTTCAACGTTTTGTTTACTCAAATAAGGTTGTTTTTAGTTATAACTTTAAATACCCCCATGACCCCTGTACCGTTGCATGCAACCATAAACACAATGTATTTGCGTTTATTGCGCGCGATCGAAAACATCGATTTTTCACAGCAAAAATAAAAGTCGTTCCCCAACCATTCTTTTTGTACAATGTAAGTACTTAGTTTGATGTACAGAATGATCTTAATCTTTTCACACTCTGTACGAGTCATGTAACTGTAGTTCATCGACATCATAAGCTTTGCCATCTAGCGTCTCCTAATTATCGATATCGAGGGATAATTTAGGCTACATCGTTCACAGACTGTTGGGTTGATATGTTTTCTAAAGGCAAGAATAAGTTTTGAAGCGGAAAGCGACAGCCTATTTAAACAGGATCGCGGCTGCATTGTTCCACTTCACCCCGGAAACTTTCTCTCATTTTCTGAAGGCCTATTCAATGTCATCTCATTTCTTATTTTGGGTCAACTTTACAGTTAACTGATCATATGCCTAGGCTGTTCCCAAGTATGTTGGGGTCGGCTTTTCAGTCTAACCGGATGCAGCTGAATACCAGTATTTTACATGGAGCGACTGCCTATCTGACCTACACAATCCAGTTACTGGGTAACACGATACCCCTTGGTAAGACTGGTTGTCAGACTTTCGGACTACTGACGACACACAACGACTGTCAAAGATTCACGGATGACAGCCGGGAACAACGGCTTAACGTGCTTTCCGAGGCACGGAGGGGTCTTGGTATGTGAAGATGGTCACCCATCCACGGACCAACCGTGGCAAGCGTAGCTTGACCTAATCGATCGACCCATGCGGCTGTTATTACTTAGCCACAATCCCCTCAAACAGCTAACTGATCGTGACAGCTACTTTATTGATCTGGGACCTTTCGGCCTTCGGATACCAACACCCTAATTGCGTAACATACTATTAAAAACAATCTGAATTATTTTGAAGGATATTGCATTATTATTATTATACAACGTGTAACGTTAAATGCGCAAAACCTGAAAATAGTTTGATCAGAATAACGAGCAGAATTAATTGAACCAATTTTTAATATAGGTCACATTTTCCCAAAAATATTCATTAAAAACGTTGCCGTGTCTATTTATTAATAGGTCAAGCAAGCCAATGTCAGCGCGGCGCAACGGCCCGGTGACGACTCCTCCCTCGATAAAGCGTCGTCGCAGACGCAAGAAACGATCAGAATGGCCAGTAAAACTAAAACAGCACATAAAACCTTTTCAATTTTTAAATGACTTATTTTCTCTCTGGAATAGGTTAATTGAATTAAAAATCAGTTGGGGTGTCTGAGGTTTTGCGCATTTAACGTTACACGTTGTATATGAAGGATATCCAGTGTTTCATTTGTTCGAAAGATTTGTCTGCTTAACAATATAAATAACGCAATCAATGTTATTGTATTGTTTAAATGAAACCCATTGCTATTGTTAGTGTGCTACGCGATTATCCTGCTGGAGTTAAGTCGTAGTTATACTGCATTATTAGCCTCTACGAGAGGCAGTACTTAAGTTCAAGTCACACTATCAGTATACCTCACTTACACTACACCTTACTATGTATTACCTAATATTGTTTTATAACAAGAGAAAAAAAGGGCACGTCAAACATTTTATATCCGAATCGTGGACACTGACAGTACTGCCGGTCGATTCTGTAAAAATCTCACCGTAAAATCATAAGTGAAGTGAGCACTTAATAGTGTTAATCCCTAGCGAATGACAGCTCACTCCACGCTCACTTCACCCAAGCTTTCACGGTGAGATGGTTACAGAATCGCACGGCAGGTACACAAAAGGTCGCTCAGAGCGCTATCAAGCGGGCTATGCTCGGAGAGGATAAAATCAGGATTTAAATTATTCGGAAAAGAATCAGAGCTATCGACATATACAACGTGTAACATTAAGTGCGCAAAACCTTAGACACCCCAACTGATTTTTAATTCAATTAACATATTTCAGAGAGAAAATAAGTCATTAAAAAATTGTAAAGCTTTTATGTGCTGTTTTAGTTTTACTGGCCATTCTGATCGCTTCTTGCGTCTGCGACGACGCTTTATCGAGGGAGGAGTCGTCACCGGGCCGCTGCGCCGCGCAGACATTGGCTTGCTTGACCTATTAATAAATAGACACGGCAACATTTTTAGTGAAGATTTTTTGAAAAATGTTACCTATGTTAAAAAGTGGTTCAATTAATTCTGCTCGTTATTCTGATCAAACTATTTTCAGGTTTTGCGCATTTAACGTTACACGTTGTATAATTTGCAGAGTAAGCAGGCTGAAGTGGCAGTGGGCTGGCCATGTTTGTCGAAGGACTGACGGCCAGTGGAGCAGACGAGGCCAAACATTTTATATCATTAGTCTTATATGATACATAGTAACGACATCCAAAGTGTTTCCAAAACAGAGCACAACATCAAAAAGTACGTCGAAATTACAAATTAAAGGATCAAAGGAAAGCCAAGTACGAATTAACTGTATAAATTATTCCGAACGACGGACGGCGACGGTTTTTCCATTGCCATCGCGTGAAAATCGTACCGTTTCGTTTTATTTTCATGTCGGTGTCGCGTGTGGCTCTTACAGCTCTTAATACTAATTAGTAATCAAGTGAAATTCGTGTTGGAACTACAGTAATTACTGCCGCGAACACCTGTCAATGTTTAGTGAAAACGTTTAATCAGGGTGTTTTACTAATTGTAAGACTGCTGAATTAATCGACACGTCGTATCCAATGCGAGATAAGATAACATCTGCCGTGCGATTCTGTAACCATCTCACCGTGAAAGCTTGGGTTAAGTGAGCGTGGAGTGAGCTGTCATTCGCTAAAGATTAACACTATTAAGTGCTCACTTCACTTATGATTTCACGGTGAGATTTTTACAGAATCGACCGGCTGGTGTATTCTTTAAAAATCTCACCGGGAAAACTACAATGATATTATAAGAAAATCGCTAATTTTTTTGTTATATCCATAGAATAGAATAGAATAGAATACTCTTTATTATGTACACCATATAGATTACAGACATAAATATAGAAATTTTACAAAGGGTGACACAATGAGCGGTCTTATCGCTAAGAGCGAAAGAAAGATGGTAATAATAATAACCTTCACTCTGTCAAAATTTCAAGTGTTACCGTTCAAAGAATACAGCCCTATGACAGACGGACGGACAGCGGATCCTTAGTAGTATGGTCTCGTTGGCACCCTTTGGGTACGGAGCCCTAAAAGAGATAGATAAGTTAACTAACCAACATTCGATCTTCAAAAACGGCACAATGTCACAATAGTTGATGACATGTGGAAGTAGGACGGGATGTCGTAATTATCGGGAGCGAAAAAGAGACAAAACGAAGAAAACTTAGCTCATGAACCAAGTTTTGACGTGTCACCCGCAACTTTTAAGATACTCATATAACTGCCCCGTTGGTCTCAAGGTCGCAAGCGCGACTGTTGAGCGGGAGTGTCCTGGGTTTTGATTCCAAGTTTGGGCAAAGTGTTATTGTGTTTTTCCATTAAGAATTTCTTAGTATCAACTTTAAAACTTCAGAGTTTGGTCCTGCGCCTGATCTCTTTCAAATCGTGTCGGATCGCGTGCCGTCCCATCGGACTGTGTGAGTGAGGGAAGAGCAAGTGCACCTGTGTCTGCGCACACACTTGTGCACTATAATATCTCCCGCGCCGAAGGGTAGTCTCGGTTGAGATTAGCCGCCATAGCTGAAATACGGTCTGGAAGACTAAATGATGCCATCTAAAACGCAGGATGCTCTGCAAGTAAAGTTGTTTTAAGAAAAACCTTTTTTTTTCGATATAAGTGTAAGGGCTGATTTTTCCAACGACAGATCATTTTATTCGAGGAGTAATTTTGAATTTTTGACAGTTCTTCCATACAAAATCTGTCAGACGTCAATTTTATTCCACGAATAAAAAATATCTGTCGATTGAAAAATCAGCCCTAAGTACAATTATATACAACGTGTAACGTTAAATGCGCAAAACCTGAAAATAGTTTGATCAGAATAACGAGTAGAATTAATTGAACCACTTTTTAATATAGGTCACATTTTTCAAAAAATCTTCATTAAAAACGTTGCCGTGTCTATTTATGAATAGGTCAAGCAACCCAATGTCAGCGCGGCGCAGCGGCCCGGTGACGACTCCTCCCTCGGTAAAGCGTCGTCGCAGATGCAAGAAAGGATCAGAATAACCAGTAAAACTAAAAAAGCACATAAAACCTTTACAATTTTTTTTAATGACTTATTTTCTCTCTGAAATAGGTCAATTGAATTAAAAATCAGTTGAGGTGTCTGAGGTTTTGCGCGTTTAACGTTACACGTTGTATACTCGTGGTTTACACAATACAGTGTGATCGTTTCACGTCAGTACCTCTGTTGGGTTTCTGTTAATTTATAATTTTACGATCTGTGAAGCAACTGTTTAACAGCTAGAACAGTGAATAATTCTCAAATCACATTGCCGTGAACAGCGCGCGTGATACCGTGGTTGGATGATCGGCTAGATACAGACACGCTACACGCTATACTTCACTGAGCTGTCAATACGTCGGAAACCAGTTAACGGTATCATTTACTTTTAACCCTACAGTGCATGATTTTTCTTATCGCCTTAAAAAAAATACATTAGCCTGCAAATATGATGTCATTTCTCGAAAAAATATTCAGAAAAATCATAACTACACACTACACACTACTATATTTACTTTTTGTGCATGGCATCATGCATTATAATGTTAATATGTGTTACGTAGTATTAATGAAATTACAAGATTACACGTAAAATGACAAATATGAACATAAACTTACCTATACTAATTATTTCGACCCTGAAAATTCTATCATTTTAATATTATAATTTTTTTGCGATTATTATACGCCGCTCGTTAATCGTATTCAAAGTACCCACCGATTTGAAGAAAACATAAATAAACGTTTATCTACAGATCTATCCAAAATATATGGTACTAAATTCGAAACACAAATACATAATAGTTAATCTTGTCAACACTAGATCACGCTAATTGGATCGATTTTTAAAATATAAGACATTTTTCGGTATGTGCCACCA
>CATIVS010000195.1:0-16279 GCA_949629135.1 Eremobia ochroleuca | reverse complement strand
TCGCGACATGTGTCGCATGTCCCGTTACATGTGTCGTATTGCACTCTCAGTAGTGGTCACTAAAGGCGTGTTTTCCACAGTAAATGCTGTTAATTCAGAAATGTATGTCTATTTTGATTCAGTGTAAAAAAATATGTTTTTACTATTTTTTTTTTTTATGTATAATCAATTTCTGTTAAACATAAAATCCTCAATATTATATATTTATTGTGTCCAATTTTAAATGTAAATGTCGAAATTATGTAAAAACCAAAACATTATCTAACTATTTTTGAAAACTTGTTTATTCTAGACATTTTTATTTGAAAAATATTAAAATATCAATTGACTATGTATAAAATCAAATAAGTGAATAAAACATGAGTCAATGGACGTTAATATTCTTATCAAAACATGAAAAGTAATCAAATATTTAAGTACGTATTTTTATATATTTTTATTTCTTCAGTTATATCACACAAGTAAACCAAATTATTGTAATCAGATAACGCTACTGTAGCTTCGAATGACACATCGAAATGTTGATCGCCAAACCGATGTGTCGAACAAAGCTTGCCGGTTCTCCAACGATTCACTAAGATATCTCGTTCTTGAGTCCGAGCAGACCACAGACGGACCAACGTAGGCCTCTCCTTAAAAGTAATCGTTTTGGTAACAGTAGAGCGTTTCCGTCTATTTTGTGGTGCAAATCTTTGACGTTTTCAGCGAGCAGTACTGGAATAGTAGTTTAACTAAATTAAAAGTATTACTCCGAGTCCTATTTAAAAGCGATTGTCGCGCGATTACGCTATCGTTGTCACTTTTTGTTATGTAAACCGGAAAGCAGTCTGTCGGCGTGACCATGTGATCAAATTCATCGAACAAAAAGTGAAAGACAAATGGACGCGACGATTGGGTATTCAGGTGAATATCGCTTTTAAATGGGCTATCGTTCTTTTCTTATGCATCTTACGATTATTTTGAACCGAGCTAAATATCGATTACTTAATGGCATCTGAAGATATCGATAGTCCTATTAAAATAAAATCACCAGGCAGCACGTTGAAAACGGTCAAAATTACACAGTAAACTTATATATTTCACATACGATTTTATCAAGCACATTTTTCATATAATTAGAAACCAGTTAAGTCGGAGTAAAATATACAACGATATACAACATAGGGTCGACACGCAATATAAGTACTATCTAAAGTGTGGGGGGATGTGCAGTCTGTCCTACGCGAAGGTCAGTGTTACTGGCAAGTGAGCTCTGTGTGAAAGTAAATAAAGTTCATTTTCCATTGACTTTGCGTTGTCTCTGGAATTTTTTTTTCAATTGTGTGTTTTCTGTATTGAGTTTTGCTTGTGTGATTATAGTGCACTGTCGATGGCATGTCAATATATGCTAAAGAATTATTGGTTTGAGACGAATTTTGACTAATATTATACAACGTGTAACGTTAAATGCGCAAAACCTCAGACACCCCAACTGATTTTTAATTCAATTGACCTATTTCAGAGAGAAAATAAGTCATTAAAAAAATTGTAAAGGTTTTATGTGCTGTTTTAGTTTTACTGGCCATTCTGAAAGTTTCTTGCGTCTGCGACGATGCTCTATCGAGGGAGGAGTCCTCACCGGGCCGCTGCGCCGCACAGACATTGCTACTTATTATCTACGCTCATAAAGAACTTAGGTTATCTTTGAAAAGTGGTTTAAGTGTTTCCATCACACTTTTCCAGGCTTTGGAAAAAACTTTCGCCAACATTCTCACGATTTCACAATATTTAATGTTTGTGCACAAAAACGCTATAGTCGCGAAATTCGCGCGCACGCGCCGCCGGGGTAGCGGGATAAAACAATTACACCTTCGACGCATGTGCCGGCGCCGCTCAGACTGAATTAAACATGGCCACTGTCAGGTATCTCGCATGCCCCGACTCCGTGCGAATCGTAATTTCTCTTTCTAACCCTTAGGTTACGTTTAAGTTAAAAAAAAGATAGGTAGCATTATTGTTTACTTTAAATTGTCTTATTCATGACACTGTATGGAAGATTCGTATTTGCATTGAAATAAAAGCTATTATTATCCCGAATATGAGAAAATTTAAATTGGTCGACAGCGATTTGTGTTTGTTTACCTATTTTGGTGGGTTTGCGCATGTGATGGCTTGCTTGACCTATTAATAAATAGACACGGCAACGTTTTTAATGAAGTTTTTTTGAAAAATGTGACCTATATTAAAAAGTGGTTCAATTGATGCTGCTCGTTATTCTGATCAAACTATTTTCAGGTTTTGCGCATTTAACGTTACACGTTGTATTTATTCAAAGGCATATTGTGATACATTATAGTAAGCAAAGTTTAATATCTGATGTTTCAATTTTTTGTGACTTTAATTACAACATTTAACTTGACAGGAGTGATGCTAGTCTTTACAGGGCAAACAAAAAACTGAATTTCAGTCTACAAATAAACAAAACAACATCGACAGTGTGTCCAAGTAAGTTCAAACAAAATTGTATCAGTGTGTTTTTTCTGTAAGGTGTGTTGTGTGTCTGTCTGTATGTATGGGTGTGTGTCAGTGTGTGTGTTGTGTGTCAGTACCGTGCTGGCGCGGTCAGCGGGCAGCGGCGGGCGTCGGCAGTGCTCGCTACCTAGACAGACCTAGCTTGAACAGAAGGGAAAAAAGAAAGAGTACGCAATTCGCGCATCAGTCGTTTCTTCCAAATATCTCTATAAATATATATCTTAATTTTCAGTATTATAATCATATAAATATGTACCGCGGTGTTATATACATGCTTCAGTAAATAAGCGTGGTTAGATCCAAGCAACATGTTGTTACATTATATGCAATAAGGCAATCAAATGTTTCTATATATTTAGTTTGATTATATCGCTTACGCTTTTATTCTTATGGTTAGCAAGGAGTTTAGTCACTGACCTCTTATAAATAAGTACGTTGGACTAATATACTATATGAAATGACAGTTGTTTTCTGTCCCGATTCAAAGTGCCCCGCTCGAGCGTCTCAGGAACTAAAATTGACTGTCACACTGTTGCTTCGATCGCCGTGTTGTTTTGGTACGTCTCTGATGATTTAGGTCTAAATCGAGGAATAAGACTTTTTTTGTGTATTTTGTGTTTACTACGAGATAGTTAGAACATTTTTATCATGAGAGTATGCGGATTTTGTAAAACCCACTATCAAACCATATTAGTTCCACGGACGCTCACGCTATCAGCGCCAAAATGGCGAAAATCAAATGTCTTCGTTTTGTCATCGATAGTCCATGATGTCCAGCGTACTTGTATTATAGTATAATTATAGAATCAAGAACGAAAATATTGTTCTGATTTTTTATCATATATTTACTACATTTTTTGTCGTTCAGCTAATTATTATAAATGTTTTAAGTATGTATCTTCGCATAAGTCATAAAAAGGTAAGCGATATGTACTAATCGCTAAATGATACTAAATATTTCTAAAGCAAATTCAGTTTTAATGCAATGCATCTTCAGATTCCAGATTATAATGTAAAATTAATTTATATCTATATTTCAGTATATGTTAGTCTCCGATGATAAGAAGCAATATTAGATAAAAAGCAAAAAATAGCTTTGCAAGCAACATTTTTGACCACAATTGAAACATGCAGGGACAAAGTCTATACGATTCAAATAACGTTTAAAACTATATATAGATATTATTACATACAGTATGGAAACCACATATATGCAATAAATTATACTACATACTTATTATCGCCTTTTCTGACGATATACAAAAAAAAAAAAATATGAACGAAATCGGTCGCGAAAAAGAATCAGCTGTTCCCTACATTTATGTTCGCATAACTCGTCAAAATGTAGGGAACAGCTGATTTTTTTTCGCGACCGATTTCATTCATTTTTTGTATATCGTCAGAAAAGGCGATAACAAGTATGTGGTATAATTTATTGCATATATGTTTGCATATATGTGGTTTCCATACTGTATAAATAAAATTGACCAGGTCTGTCGGTCCGCTTGTTACAATTAAACTCGCAAACTGCTGGGTGGATTTTGATATAGTTTTGACCACCTTAAGGTTTCGAGAAATGTGTTTGTGTATTATTCTACGAGTTACAGATTCAGCATTCCATTAGATTCAATTTTTGGGTCACGTTAATCTTTTAAGATAACTTATTATTATACAAAAACTTAAGAAGTAAATCGGTAGAATGATAGAATTAAGTGAAGAAGAAAACAGTAGCAACGTGATCAATATTAGTGTTGGTATTTTAATTAGATTAGACTAATTATTGGAATTCTGATACATTTATATTTCAGATATTGCAGTTTTTTTTTTGTCAAAATAAAACTTTTACTTTGTCCAAATTAAATGACAGGGCCGTAAACTGAGGCTAATTAAAAACGCAAAAATAGCTTTAAAGATATTAAAAGGACTTTATTGTGAACTGTAATAGGCTGTCAGAATATTCATGCTGTCCTTTTTAAATTACCCCCATTTTACAGATTAAAGCACACACAAACGTGAGTAATGAAATAACACAAGTTTACAAAAGCCTTGTACTATTTGACAGCAATTTTGTATTGCACAGATATAGAAGCGTATAATATCATATATTCGCGCATACATGGAGGACATCTAGACATCGGATAGAACGTATCTTATGAATATACGAAATGCGAAAACGCGTTTTTTAATGTCAATGCGTGAAACTACTTTACTGTATACACATTTTTATTTGAATTTTTACACATACTTTTTTAATTTTTCTAGACTATCTTGTTTTCTGCAGATTTTTAATAAACTCTTAGAAAGTAGTCTCTTTTTTTTTTGGACAATGTCACTAAACATATTTTTATTTATTTTTTCAAATTTTGTCCTGCAGTGCTATTCTGTAAAAATGTAACCGTGAGAACTTAGGTGAAGTGAGCGGGAAGTGAGCTACGTAATTCTCTAATGGTAGGGATTGACACTATTAAGTGCTCACTTGACTTATGATTTAACGGTGAGATTTTTACAGAATCGACCGGCTGTTTATAAAAATTATTATTTTTTGTATTTTCTTTTTATCACGCTTTTGACACTAAAAAACCCTGTATCCAAGCACACCCAAGCGTATCATGTACCGTGTTACTCGTGCTAGTATTACCTTGCGTATGGTGGCGCGAAGGGTGCAGCGGGCCGACGTCGAGCGAGGAGGGCGTGTAGTAGAAGGCGTGCGGCTCGGACGCCTTGCCGCCCGAGCGCACGAACAGCTGCACGCCCACCGGCTCCGCGATGTCGGGCCGCGCGTAGGGCGGCACGCAGCACACTAAGTGGGTCTGGGAGACAACGGAAACTTATTCATTTATACCTACCCATAGTATAAAACAAAGTCACTTGTCGTGTGTGTCTGCAACTTAAATAATAAGTACTTAATAGAAAATGCGATGTCATAAGCAATTGCCGATCGAAGTAAAACTTTTGAATAGAATGAGCTTTTAGGTTTGTTTACTTCGGAATTGATATATACATCTTTATGAGACTTATGTAGAGTAACCTAATTTTACTCATCAGCGAGGTAATTGCGTAACACACTATCAGTAGCTTTCATTTCAGACAGTTCAACAACATTCATTGCGTTATTTACGTTGTTAAGCAGAATTTTTTTCGAACATATGCAGCAATGGATTTAGCAATATCCTTAACCTTCAAGCAGTCGCGCGGCGTCGAATCGACGGCGATTCGATCGATTCTCGATACATTTATGATGCCAAATTGCTTAAAAATCCAAAGAAAATTAGAATATTATTTTGATTTTATAATTTTGTTTATGTTCCTAACATAATGATAATGTGATAAATACAAAAAATATTAAATAATTAGTGTTTTAAATCCCTGAAATATCCTACAGGTCTTTTAGGTTACGCGCGACCGCTGCCGTTACAAATGACCGCGCGCCCGCTTGAAGGTTAAAAATGATTCAAATTGTGGTTGATAGTGTGTTACGCAATTAGGTTGCAGGTCTATAATTGTTTTGAGAGCAACTGTTTACTTTGTTTTGGCAAAATAAATTATATACATGTTAGTACCTATACGATGGATACAATAGAACAAAATTTGTTGACAATAAAATGGTTCTTTGTGCGTGTATACATATACTTGGAGCTGACTGTACATTGAATCCATGCAAAGCAGGCGCAGGTCGCATATTTTCCATAAAATCAACAGCCGATTTGGAAGGCGGAAAACTGGGTGTTGTGAGTTTAGAAAGTCTTATTCATGCAGTGTCTTGCTAAGGTGATTGAAATAAAAAAAACACCTTTTTTCCATGCAAGTAGTTTTTAGATCGCTTTAAGTATCTAGAACATTGGATTTACACATTTTTTACTAATGAACTCGTGTAACCTCCAATAAGGCGTAGGAAATTTATTCTTCGTGGGTCATATCGGATAATTCTCGACAGATCTTAAAACATAACTGATTAGATTTTATCAGTTTCAGAAGTATCCACTCAAACATAAGAGTCATTCAAAAAAGCTATTAATGGAATTTAACAGATTGTAGTAGCTTGATGTGCTGGTGGCATCTGTATTTTTCGCATTCTATTATCACAGAAGAGGCCTTATGCGACTCAGATAATGTCATTCAAAAAAACTATTAATGGAATTTAACAGATTGTAGTAGCTTGATGTGCTGGCATCTATATTTTTCGCATTCTATTATCACAGAAGAGGCCTTATGCGACTCAGATAATGTCATTCAAAAAAACTATTAATGGAATTTAACAGATTGTAGTAGCTTGATGTGCTGGCATCTGTATTTTCCGCATTCTATTATCACAGAAGAGGCCTTATGCGACTCAGATAATATTATTGCTTGTTCGAGGTTTTAGAGGGTGTAAATGAGCCTTTCAAATTCTAAATTATTATGTTGTTTCAAGAATCCGGTGGTGGGACAGGAAAGTCGCACTCGGGACTTGTTATCTATACATATTAAAATCTCTATTCGAGTCTGTCTGTGTGACCGCGATGTTCTTCTAAACTTCGCAACAAATTTTTATGCGGATTTCACCATCATTTTAGAGAATTTATTCCGGAAGGTTTATGTGTATCATTAATATTTAACTAACATAATATGTTGGTTTTTATGTCGAAACATCTAGATTTCTTCATATTATGAACCATGCGAACCTGGGGTGGGCCGTTCGTACTGTAACAAGTTGGTGTACCTGCTGTAGGAACTCCTTGTCCGGAGCCACCTCCTCCTCCCAGAGCGTGCGGCCGTCCTGTCTCTGGCAGAACACCACGCGCGTGTCCTTGAGGAAGTTCTTGCCGAAGAAGTACAGCTCTAGGCCTCCGGAGGCGGGGCAGGATACTAGGGACTTGCGACACACTTCCGGGACGCCTGGCGGTTGTGCTGTAAAGGAGAAAGAATAATAATATAGTGCATATAAGGCGATAACCCTCTTATTTACAGACGTTTAAGCTGACGTTAATCATAATTTGACTTTGAGCAACGTATGCAAGGGGTTGTAATAAGGGGTAAAAAGTCCTACTAATGCAAAGTCTAAATGAAATAGCTGGACAACCATACAGAACACAGTTCACATAAATATGAACAACTTATAGAAACTACACGTAGGCACACCAAAAAAATGTGAAGGTTTGTGAATTTGTACGTTTGTTGCTCTTTCACGTTTTAACGCCTAAATGTATTTGGATGTAAACTTGGAACACAGGCAAACTATGTCCTGTATTAAAACATATAGTATACTGATTGTTACGGCCAACAGATAGTATTATTCTATTTGGGCCAATGATGTGTTATCTCAAATATCAGGCAGACGTTAATCACGAAGCAAGTAGTCGCTTAAAACCCCTTTGTTTCATTCGATTCTTGTCAGTTACTTGGAATCTCGGTCTAAGGTTTTGAGATTGTATTGCTGCATAAAATAAATAAAAATGAAATGGTGTTCGTTGGTAAGCGCATCAGTTGAGAACTTTTTTTTTATTTTTATATAAATATTTGTAAATATCCGAATTAGGTTTTTGGGGTAAGAATTTGGGAATTCGGGACAAACAGGAAGTAAAAAGCACTTTCTATGAGATTTTTATATTAATTGTGACATGGCAACATCTATCGGGTCAGCTAGTTGTATGTATATAAAAAGACCAATCCTCATTTACAAAGCATTATGTATTATGGTCAAAGATTTTTTTTCTCTCAATAAGAAATTACAAAGATTTCACTTACTTGAGAACACTTTTAAAACTTATAAAAACTTTGACACACAAATTAAACAGCTATTGTTTTTGTTTACAACAAAATCATTTATAATGACCGTGGTTACGCTCGCAAAATATTCATAATAGATAAGGAATGCGAACCCGGTGCCACAATAAAACAACGCAACAGTAGGGCAAGTCTATTTATGGTAGTAGTGTTTGATCATTTAGAAAGTGACTTTTTAATTTAGTTTTTTCTTTACCTCTTTAGGTAGTTTATTATATTGTTGTACTCCCGCAAAAATAACTGTTCTCTCGCCAATTCGCTATTGACTGTTCGCACTCGCGGTAGTAAAATGTGATCCTTCCTACGACTGCTACGATCAGTATACCTTAGTAGTCTTTGGCCACGATTGTGTAGTTGATGTATTTTAGTGAAGTGTGTTTGTGTGTGAATGGACTTGCCATTCACACACAAACACACTTCAGAATTTTTCTTATGAGTATGTTGGTACAGTATGCATGAAGTTGTTTAATACTCATGAGTTTCACTTCCCTGTAAATTTTAATTGTAGGTGTAAGACAATCATAGTGGAATAATAGTTTAATAATTTTATTTTGAGCGATCTGTAGGTTCTGAAGATTATTTTTTGGCGCGTTGCCCCATATTTCAATTAGGTACATCAGATGTGACTTCATTAACGCGCACTCGATGAGGAAAGCGATGAACAACATTGCGCAATGAGCCCAAAAGTGAGGATAGCTTGGATCTGCTCGAGCTGAAATGAGCGTTATTTTGTTAGCCCCGAATAGTACAATCCCACATATGAAACTGTTTGAAGTCATTTTGTATTATTTCTTTCCACACATTTTGTATCTGTCGTGACTTTGACAGACATAAGACAACAATTTCATTGGAAAAAAAAATATTTGAATGAAACGGTCTTATTCATAAAGATTTATCGAACATCTAAAGACTTGCTAGTCTGGTTGTCAAAAATTGTTATTCATAAACGCATTTTAGCTCTAAAACGTTCCTTAAACCTACTGTAAAGTTATGAAATCCAGAACCCTACTATAACAGTAGGTACAGACGCCAGCACATCAAGCTACTACAATCTGTCAAGTTTCTTTAATAGATTTTCAACTTTAACGCCAAGAATTAAGGTTCAAAGTTGATTGGGAAAATTTGACAGTTTCGGGTAGCTTGATGTGCTGGCGTCTGTACTATAAGAAAAAAATGGCTGACTCTACATCAGCTGATAATTAAGAAAATTACAATTGACGTATAAATGTAATGTGCAAAAAGTCGGTTTCGTAAACAATCGTACTTCGAGGAGCTGCAGTTGTATTTAATTTATTTTACACTTCTGTTTAACCAATTTAGTTTATTATTATATGCCTACAATGCAAAATAGAAGCGAGGAAAAATATAACGAAGCACATAATTAGTAACAAGAACTACTGTGAAACGCTGCTACTTTAAAGTGTGGAAACAACGCTTTCAGTGCCTTTTACATGGTATGACCTGCAAACTAGGAAATGTGAAAACAACCAGAGTGGCTCTAGCAGTACTTCACAATATTGCAGTTGACCATGGAGACGCACTTAGAGGGTAGCAATATCAATGAATATCATACAAACTCACCCCAAGAAGTTTCAAGGGAAATGCAAATGCTATTTTACAAACTTTAAAGGAAAAATTCCGCCGAGGTAACCTCACTTTACCAGGTAGGAGTTATATCTTCCTACTTGTGTCCGGAGACGGTTCAGGGACTTCCATGTGGACCACGGAAGGTGCACACCCCGCAGGGCGATGCTCCAGTAGGATGCGGTAGTAGGGTGTGGTTGTGAAGCTATGTTGCTAACCATGCTGCACTTTCCATCCTGCCTTCTGTGTACCATAACATGCATTCAAAGTAACCTCTTCGCGGCCACCGACGATGCCGTGGAAATGGCGAAGTTTTAGGAAAACAAGATCTGAAATAGTTGCGCCCGCGACACGAAGAAGAAGAAGAGGAGACATTTAGCGAGTAGTTCATTAATAAAAAGCTTGTATATAAATATCGCTTTAATTTATTTTTATAATACTCTAAACCCTAATTTGGCTTCTAGAGCTTGTTCTAGTCGAACATCATTTTTGCTTTTCATTTGCCATCTGTGCCTCATGTCATTGTTTTCTGTAGTCGGTTTCAGTTTCTGCTATTTGTAGTGAAGCGCCATCCTTACTAGTCCTACTGTCCTGAAATACAAAATTAATACTTTAAATCTTTCTCTTCAATATCATATTTATACTAAAATAATTGAATCAGTATAGTGGCATAAGAATAACTAATATTACGAGTCAGTGGCGCCGATTCCCTGGTTCACAAATTAAACAAAATTTAAGTTCAGTACATCTTTTTCTTCTTATTTCATTAAGAAAAGGACAAAAGATAAATATTAGTTTAGTCTTATCATATTAAGATACTCCATAGACAAGTTTACACGTGTTTAAAAAATTGGCTACTAAGAATACGTCAATTAAAAAAAAAAAAAAACACTGACACAAACACCAACGCGAAAGAGCGCAGGCGCGCAACGCGAAGGGGCGGCCTTCCATCTTCTTCCCATAATTTACGAATTAGGTGCCTATCATGTTCTTATACGAGTTTGTTACGAAGTTCCTGAGTAGACATGTCAAGAATTTCGTTTGCTTGTACAAAAGTCATTGTAACAATAAAACCACCGCCATAAGAATAATGACTCGTAATATTTATATTTTTATATTCGTAATATTTATTCTTTTTTAGTTATTCTTAAGTCGCTATACTGATTTAATAATTTTAGTATTAATAAGATAATGAAGAGAAATAATTATAACATTAATTTTATATTTCAGCACGGTAGAACTAGTAAGGATGGCGCTTCACTACAAATAGCAGAAACTGAAACTGCCTACAGAAAAGAATTACAGGAGGCATAGATGGCAAATGAAAAGTAAAAAATGTTCTTCTACTAGAATAGTTGGGTGATTGCTTAACACACTATCAGTAGCAATGGGTTTCATTTTGACAGCTTAAAAACATTAATTGCGTTATTTACGTTGTTGACCAGACACATTTTTCGAACATATGGAGCAATGGATTATCAATATACTTCAAAATGATTCTAATTAAGAGGAATAGTGTGTTACGCAATTAGGGTGCAGGTTCTAGAAGCCAAATTAGGGTTTAGAGTATTATAAAAATAAATTCAACTGATATTTATAGACAAGCTTTTTATTAATGAACTATTCGCTAAATGTCTCCTCTTCTTCTTCTTCTTCGTGTCGCGGGCGCGACTATTTCAGATCTTAATTTCCCAAAACTTCGCCACTTCCAAGGCGTCGTCCGTGGCCGCGCAGAGGTTACTTTGACTACATGTTTTGGGACACAGAGGGCAGGATAAGAGGTGCAGCATGGTTAGCAACATAGCTTCACAACCACACCCTACTGCCGCATCCTACTGGAGCATCTCCCTGCAGTGTGTAAGCTTCCGTGGTCCACATGGAAGTCCCTGAACCGTCTCCGGACACAAGTATGAAGATATAACTCCAACCTGGTAAAGTGGGGCTACGTCGGCGAAATGTTTCCTTAAAAGTTTGTAAAATAGCATTTGCATTTCCCTTGCAAGTTCTTGGGGTGAGTTTGTATGATATTCATTGATATTGCTACCCTCTAAGTGCGTCTCCATGGTCAACTGCAATATTGTGAAGTACTGCTAGAGCCACTCTCGTTGTTTTCACATTTCCTAGTTTGCAGGTCATACCATGTAAAAGGCACTGAAAGCGTTGTTTCCACACTTCAAAGTAGCAGCGTTCCACAGTAGTTCTTGTTGCTAATTATGCGCTTCGTTATATTTTTCCTCGCTTCTATTTTGCATTGTAGGCATATAATAATAAACTAAATTGGTTAAACAGAAGTGCAAAATAAATTAAATACAACTGCAGCTCCTCAAAGTACAATTGTTTACGAAACCGACTTTTCGCACATTACATGTGTACGTCAAATATCATTTCCTTATTAATCAGCTGATGTAGAGTCAGCCATTTTTTCCTTATAGTACTGTTATAGTATGGTTCTGGGTTTCATAACTTTACAGTAGGTTTAAGGAACGTTTTAGTGCTAAAATGCGTTTATGAATAACAATTTTTGACAACCAGATTTTGGCAAGTCTTCAGATGTTCGATAACTTTTTATGAATAAGACCGAAATTAGTTTTCCGTACGTAATAACGTCTATGGTCACAATTATTCGGTGCGTAGACAGATATTCTCGCTTGACGATTCAATGTGTTGGCCAATTTGATGGATTGACTTCATTATAATGGCAATATTTAGATTTATAATGAAGTTAAAGGACATTTTATATAAAGAACGTTTATGGAGGTTTTATAGGCTTATTGAGCATTTTAACGAATGAATGCCTTAAATCTCCTATAAGCTGTTTTTATAAATAAGATCGTTACTCTATTTCTTTGTGTTTGCGATTATAGCAATGAAAATAATAAGCTCCAATAATTGGAGTAAACAAGAAAAGTTATTTATTTCTGAACGTATTTCTACTAAACTGACCAAATTAATGTTGAAAGCAGTAGGCCATAATAGCTATGTATTTTCATGCCCTTTATGAATTTGGTGTTTTAGATATGTAAGTAGGCACTTGTGCCTATTTTATATTATACTTCCTATTGCATTTGTGGCGGGGTTTCAGTGCTTTTTAATAACAATAAAATTACAATACTTGTTTACAGCTGCTAGTTTGAATGCTGCTATGACAGCCACTATCACCTAGCACCAATAGGTAGATACTATTCAACCTCGCTAAGACGGCGAGTATGGCGACGGAGGAGATCAATCTACGTGTAAAAGTTGTGGGATGAGAGTGAAATGAGAGAATAATATGGCACCCATGTTTGGAGGAAGAATATTGGAAAACAAAAATAAAGAATTTATAACAATTAAAAACGTACTTAGCTTTATTACTTATCAAAATATATTGTTTTTACAAAATGTCTCTTGTTATTTGTGTAAATAGGTCTTTCTCCGTCTCTTCCCGCTGGGTTTCATTTTTTTTATATATGATTAAACCTATTGTAATAATCTACTTCTCCAAATATATCTGTTTTGATAGTAATACTTCAATTTTACAATAATTATAAACTCGTAAAGGCAAATAAACTTAAAATTAACACGACAATCTATGCTCTAGCGTGGTCTCGACCACACTTGGGTGATTACAGATCCAATCACTGCTTGGGTTCGATTCACGAACTGAGTAACGATAAAGTCAAACTCGGTTAAACTATGATCCATGAATCTATGCTTGAGGATTGTTCTAAAATTAAAACTTGACTCAAAACTAGTTTTAAACAGAGATCAATCAAAATCAAAATCAAAATCAAAATCAAAAGTCATTTATTCAAACTAGGCTGAGAGTCAGCACTTTTCGAACGTCAAAATTACAAAAGACAGTCCCCCAAAACGCCCGCCCTTCACCACTTCCTAGTGCTTTCGCTGGGAAGAAGAAGTGGCGCAACAAACTCCCCAGCAGCACAGCTGTCTGTTCAGTTAGAAAATACTTGACTGAATACAATACAAGGTATGCAAAGTAATTAACATTACAAGACACAGGACACTAAATTTAATTATTTGCCATATGTCAGCTAGCAACGCCAATATACCAAGAAATACAATAAAAAATTATACGTAGGTACTCAAGCAAAAATTAATAAATGAAAATTAAATAAAAGCCTCCAGGTATGAAGGGCGTGACCGCTAACATATTTATGCAATGCTGGGTTCTGTTTACATAGCTGTCGCTTGAAGTCACAAATGATAAACTAGGACCATCGAAGGAAACTAAATAAACAAGTTATTACTAATTATAACAATAATAAAACCATGGTCAGCAAGACGACCAGTCACCACAAGCAGCACCCGTTCACGAGCATAACGCAAAGATCAGCCATTACCCCCCTCGCCATATTTGAGGGAAGGAGGCAACCCGACCCCCGACGCTACCGCAAGCAGTGACATCTGAGGGAGCATGACGAACTTGCTGCCGGTTGCTCAGGTAAGAATAATATGATCAATCGTCGAGGTCACTAGCTAACCACATATTGCAATCAACTCATTAGAAAACATTTAAAAGGGTTGATTATGTCAATAATATAATAAAATAAAACTAAACTGATTTGACTTATACAGCCCAATAAAAACAATTGTATAGGTAATGAGCTCATATAACCTATTAGTAATCTAATTCTGGAGAAAGAACATAAACATTGTCTTGAGTTAATCAGGGCGACCAACTATTCTTATCGTTTAAGTAGTCGTTGATGGAGTAGTATGCCTTTGAACAAAGGTTGGATTTTACTTGAGCTTTAAATGCATTAAAAGACAAATCTAGCAAAGAAGAGGGTAGCTTGTTATAAAAGGCTATACCAAGCCCAACAAATGAGTTATGAACCTTATGAAGCCGGTAAAAGGGAGCACGTAGTTTGTCCTTATTTCTGGTGTTAACATTGTGAACATCACTGTTTTTAGTATACAAGTGTATATTTTGCCTAATATATATGATGTTGGCAAATATGAATTGTGATGCAACCGTGAGAATACCAATATCTTTAAATAAATCTCTTAGAGAAACTCTAGCACCTAGCTGGTAAATAGCTCGAACAGCTCGTTTTTGAAGAACAAATATATTTTGTATATCAGCTGCTTTGCCCCACAGCAGAATACCGTAGGACATAACGCTGTGAAAATAACTAAAATATACTAAACGAGCTGTATCAACGTCAGTGTATTGTCTTACTTTCCTGACGGCATAGGCAGCCGAACTGAGCCTTCCTGCTAGGCTCGATATATGTGGTCCCCACTGAAGTTTGGCATCTACTGTTATTCCCAGAAAAACTGCTGAGCTCACAGTCTCAAGCGCCTCTTTATCTAAGACGATGTTGGGTCCTAGATTTCTAACATTGGGTAAGGCGAACTTTACACATTTCGTTTTCTTGGCATTGAGAACTAGGTTATTTGACGTAAACCAATTCGTAACTATTGAGAGTGCACTGTTTACCTCATCAAAATCTAGTCTATTCCTGTCTACTTTAAAAATAAGAGATGTATCATCAGCAAACAGTACAACGTCACAGATTCCCTTTAAATGGAATGGTAAATCATTGATATAAACTAAGAACAAGAATGGGCCCAGTATTGAGCCTTGCGGTACACCTAACTGAACTGGTAGCCCGGAAGATTTCACACCATTAACATCTACACATTGGAACCTATTATGTAAATAAGAATTTATTACGTTGAGAGCTTCGTTTTGGACACCGTAATGACGTAGTTTACGCAAAAGCGTGTCATGGTGCACGCAATCAAAGGCTTTGGAAAGATCACAGAAAACTCCGATAGCATTTTGCGAGCTCTCCCATGCGTTAAATATGTGTTTCAGCAAAGCAACACCCGCATCTGTAGTCGAACGACCTTTTGTAAAGCCATACTGTTCATTATGAAGGAGGCTATTTAAATTAAAATGTCTTAGCAACTGCTTGAGTATTAATTTTTCAAATATTTTGCTAAATGCAGGTAAGATGGAAATAGGTCTAAAATTGCCAACGTCGTTTTTATTACCTGATTTAAATAAAGGTATGACTTTACTATTCTTCATGAGGTCAGGAAAAATTCCTAAATCTACACATTTATTAAAAGTAACAGCTAGATAGGGGGCTACGATGTCTATTATATTACTTAAAAGTTTAATGGAGATGCCCCAGTAGTCACCGGTGTTTTTAGACTTAAGTAGGTTAAAAACATTAACTACATCATGTGGGGTTGTTTGCATGCTTGAGTTTCCTTCTATAATACGGACTTTAAGAAGTAAGTATTTACTATTTAATCATTATGCAATGTCATTGTTTTCTATATTTATTTTATTTATCATTAAAATAAAAATATTTGTGCAATTTGATTTGAAATGACTTTACATAACATTTACTATGTAAGTGCAGTTATGATTTCTTTTGAAATAAGCATCATCTTTGTACGT
>CATIVS010000194.1:0-17000 GCA_949629135.1 Eremobia ochroleuca | reverse complement strand
GGTATTATAACTGCTTTCAGGTACACGAATGATAAAAGAAGCATAATCCCTTTCAGTCTTATGTCTTATTACTTCTACCGTGACTGGTACTGACGAGCCACATATATTCTTCACGTATTTTTCCAATTTTTCTACCGTAGTTTCCTTACAAAGGCGCCATACATGCAAAAACTTGTTAAGGTTCAGTTCCCTTTATGTCTACTGCACTCGTGCTCCCACCTCTTTTTACTTCAGTGTTTGGATATCTACTTTTTTTCTTATTTACTTTTATCCAGTTTCCTTCCTTTTGAGATGCTATCTCCTCTGTTTCTACAAGTTTTTCAAACCGATTCCTTCCATTTTCTGGTCTATTTATCTCCTTTGCGACTGCATTTTCTCGATTTCTTCTTTGGTAGATGGTTTCGTGGCCACACGCTCTTTTGTCAGAACTTCATTTCCAACTACCCGATTTTGGTTTTGTTTAGTGGCCGCGGCAAATGTTCGAGCAGGTCCTGTACTATCTTTCTTCTTTTCTACCTCCATGTCTTTTGTAATTTCGGTCTGTTCCATTGGCATCGACATTTTAAAATCGCTAACCAGTTGTTCTAGATGTTGATTTCGTGTAAGTTGTTCATTAAGTTGTGTTTCTAATGAAACTACCCGATCAACTTTTTCTTCGAGTTATGGCGGTTTACCTTGAGCCCTCAGTTCACTATCTACTTGTCTGAACTGAGGGCTCAACCAAAACTAAGTTTGGCTGAAAGAATTCGTAAAACAACCTAGTGTATATTATAATATAGGTATGTTAAAATACAATTTCTAAAATAAAAACAATGGTTCGAAAGTAATCGGTCGCACAGTACATTGAATTGAAATTATAGTGAAGCGTCTGAACTGAGAGCTCAATATTTTCGTTTTTATTTTAAATACTCAAATACATAAATCGAAACAAATTAGTTCATACGATTTAAGAATTATTTCACTAAAACTCGGTCTAAGTTCAATAATTATTATCCTATATGCCGTAATTCAGGAGATATATTTACATATTTCACACATTTCATACAGAGAGAAAAGTAGGGTGACTATGATGTTGTTTCCAGTGTTCTAGTAATGTAAGTACCGACCTAAAATGTAACTGTTGTAAGTACAATTGAAAGATATATTTATACACGTAAGAAATGTATTCAATATTATAAAAAACATAAGGATACCTTTGGTCTAGGTAGGTGTTGGTAACAAAAGTACAGCTAAGTACATAGACATGAGCTCTCAGATTGTATACCCTGTTATACATCAGTACCCTACTAATTGTTTAACACGCTTTAAAATTTGCATTTACATAATTTGAAAAAAAAAAAAAAAAAGATAGGTGAGTAGCTAGGTACAGACGCCAGCACATCAAGCTACCCGAAACTGTCAGATTTTCCCAATCAAGTTTGAACCTTATGCTTTAGCGATAAAGTTGAAAATCTATTAAAGAAATCTGACAGATTGTAGTAGCTTGATGTACTGGCGTCTGTACATAAATATCAAAACATTTTTACCATAAACATTTTCAAGGTCAAATCCAACTTTTCTAATCTAATCAAAACCACGGGTGCTTTACCCCAGCAAAATAATGTCTAAAACAGTCATTTAAATCTTATAGCCCAGCTTCTGTAATTGTTGCGCAAATTTTTAAATGTGCACTTATAGTTTGTTAGTTATTCCACAAAAACATTTCCTGCAGCCGCGTACGCACGTACGAACAAATTTGTTGCGTTACATGATACGTAACAACTTGGTTCGCACGTGCGTACCACTATCGAACATCGAACACTCTGTCCGTCAAACATGTTCGCGGCGATCCTTGTAGTGTGTTCTGTATGGACGGTGTTCGAAAAGCTTTAATAAATGTTACGCAACAAAACTGTTCGTATACCTAGATCTGGGCGGGGTGCGCCGTCATGGCTACTAAGATAGAGTTCACGACTGTTGTTCGCGAACTCGACTCGAACTATGTTTGCGTTCGTGTTCGAATATGCCGTCCATACGTACGAACCAAATGTTCGGGTCTGGTGTTTGTGTTCGCTATGTTCGTGTTCGTACGTGCGTACGCGCCTTGCTGGGGTAACGTTACCGCAGCCAGACATTTTGTTAATAGCATTTTGTTAATTAAAATTTCTCCCTCAAATTGGTTTGTAGATCCTAATTTCAATAATTTGTAAAATATCCTCGTAAATGATACCTCAAAGGAAAAAGCGATTATCACGCATGTTTTCAAAAATATTTGAACAAAAAAAGCACACTTCGTTTTTTTTTTTAAATAAGGTTTTCAAAAATGATTTATGATTGTTTTTAATTTATATGAACTTTAAATGTCTGTAAAAAAAAATGTCTAACGACACAGAGGCCTACAACATGTTTTGCTAGATTTCTTACACATTACTTTAATTAAATAAAATAAAAATGAATTCATTTATCATTCAATTTAGCTATAAATAACCAGTTTAGTTAAAATTTTGGCAATTTTCGAAAACAAACTTAAAAATTAGGTTAAAAAAAATGGTAAGACTTCGTCTAAGACAACCATGGCTTAAATTGTTCTAAACTGTCTGTACTATCTTCGCCTTAAAGCTTTGCACCCATCTTCCAATCACCTTGTATAATGAAAAAGCAAAATCTTCTTAATTACGGTGTGTAGGATAATTAAACGTCGACCAAGTTTTAGTAAAATAATTCTTAATTCGTATGAACTAATTTGTTTCGATTTATGTATTTGAGTATTTAAAATAAAAACGAAAAAAACAATTATATAAAAAAAAAACAACCGACTTCCAAAAAAACACTACAAAGTGAAAAATAATTTTAATTTCGGAAGTCGGTGTCAAAAAACCAAAATGCGGGTTACTTCCAAAAAAACACTACAAAGTGAAAAATAATTTTAATTTCGGAAGTCGGTGTCAAAAAACCAAAATGCGGATTCAAGTGAAGTGAATCCGCATTTTGGTTTTTTGACACCGACTTCCGAAATTAAAATTATTTTTCACTTTGTACTGTTTTTTTGGAAGTCGGTTGTTTTTTTTTAATATATTTTTTTTTATTTTTCACTTTTTAGTTATATCTACCCCAATCAAATTCATATAAACACTACTTGCTATGTAAAAAATATCAGTGACAGGAAGCTGCATATGCGTTTATAGGGTACAGGCGTGATGTTATGTTGTGCGATTGCGTAAACAGTGCATACATATGCGATAGCAGCAATCGCGGTTGTTTTACTGGTATTAATTATTATTATAATAAAAAAAAATTATAACCTTTGTAGTGAGTACAGGCGTGATATTATGCTGTGTGATGGTGTAAACAATGCTTAGATATGCTATAGCAACAATCGCGGTTAATCTGCTGTTATTTATTGAAGAGTTCCCCCGTATTCTCCAAGATCCCATCATCAGATATTGAAATGTTGACAATGGGACCACACGGGAAGCACTAGCTTTCATATAAAAAAAGAATCATGAAAATCGGTTCACCCAGTCGGTGAGGTAACAAACATAAAAAAAAAAAACAGTCGAATTGATAACCTCCTCCTTTTTTTGAAGTCGGTTAAATATTGAGCTCTCAGTTCAGACGTTTCACTATAATTTCAATTCAATGTACTGTGCAATCGATTATTTTCGAACCGTTGTTTTTATTTTAGAAATTGTATTTTAACATATATTATAATATACACTAGGTTGTTTTACGAATTCTTTCAGCCAAACTTAGTTTTGGTTGAGCCCTCAGTTCAGACAAGTACTGAACTGAGGGCTCAAGTTAAACGGCCATAACTCTGTAAATTCTCAGTCTACGGAGTTGAAATTTTTCTAAAAGATTTAAGAAATTGTTTATTAAATTTTGAGATAAAATTTGTTGCCACAAAGGTTATAAGTTTTGAGATTGAAAATATCATGTTTTGTTCTAGCGTCTGAATTGAGAGCACTGTCCATAGGGCGATAGCACATTTATTTTAAGTTTTAGAAATTTTTAAACTTTTTTTTTAGGATTTTACTATTATTTACTAATTTTCCTAAAGGTTTCACCTTGTTACAAAGACATTGAAAAATTGAGCCCTCAATCCAGATGCACATGTCCTGGCACCCATACCACAAGTTTAATCTTAGCTTGGGTGCCAGTCGCAGTGGACTAATCAGTGATTTATGCAAGCATGCAAGCTGTCATAGAATTAACTTGGCAAATTGTAAAATTGGAAATAAAGTTATTATTATTATTATTAACTTCTAAACGGCTGAACCGATTGGGTTGAAATTTTATATAGGTATTTCGATGGTTTCCTGGATTATTTTAAAAATACAATTGGACCCGGTAGGTGGCGCTGCTGTCGGTATGTCAACTACTAAACGGCTTGACCGATTGGGTTGAACTTTTGTATGTGTTTGTGTATTACTATAAATAAACCAAGTAGGTACATTAACCACATTATTTAAGCAACATATTTTTAAACGGCGGGAATTCCGAATTCTACGCAAACGAAGTTGCGGGCGGATGCTAGTGGAAAATAAAATGGAATGGAATGTACCTATATTATGTTAAAAATGATTTTTTAAATGATTTACTAACTTACGTCCGGAGCGATACGAACTAGCCCGAATCTTCCCGAACGCAACGAACGTCACATGAGTGGATAAACCGAACAGAGGCAAAGCTTCTTAGAGACGTGCAAAATTGTTACCTATTTTGGTAGGGTTGTCACACTAGGCTTGTGACAATAGTTTAAGACAAATTAAACAAAACATTTGTTAAATAGTTTTATTATTCAGTATGATAGAATACTTACTTTACAAATTAGGTACTTACTCTATTAACTGTCTTTTATAATTTTTGTTTTTTTAATAATTTATTGTTTCTTTTAATGGTGTGGTAAATTCTGAATCTAACATAAGTACAGTTTTTTCAAGTAATCTAACGGGAAAAACTCGCATGGCATATCAAAGCATGGCATAGCATGGCATAGGTAGGTATATTTAAAAATGATATATATATATTTTAAATATTTATTTAATTTAAAGACACACCGACTAGTAGCGAGAAATAAGAACGATGTATTAATGATAAGTTTTCATTAAAAATGATTTTTAAACGCGTATTAAAACTTTCATGATCATGCTACCTACTATAGCCAATGAGGAGTTCCCTCGTGAGGATACTACCCTGTCTGCAGCAGCAGTTTATGGTGAAGATAAAATTTAAATAAGTAACTACTTACAAAGTTTTGACTCCATGCTACTAACCGACTTCCCTCGTAAGGACACAATGCTGGCTGCAACAGCAGTTCATGATGAAAATAGTGTTGAATTATCAAAATTAAACTAATATACGAAATTTCGTAACCGTGCTACTAAGCGTTGAAGAGTTTCCTAGTGAGGAGACAATCCTGGCTGCAGCGTCAGGTTATGTCTGATTATTGCATTGTTACCGAAGTTACGCAGGTATAGAAAATTTCAGCTCAATCAGACATCGGGAAGTGGTTTAAATCTTACTTGCAATATTTGAACTTAACACACATACCAACATTACTAACCCACCCACATACCTGCAAATGTTTAGTAAAAGCTTGTAGTAATAATAAAAAGGTAAAAAGGGGTGGGAGAGGGGTCTAGATTATTCTAGAGAGTAGTTATACTTTCTTTATATAGTTATAACCATTTCAATTGCAATGCCTTAACAGGCAACTAAGTTCTAAGGATCTAAACTATTGTTAACATCTCCAAAATTCTGTACACTTAGCTCGCAATAAAGAATTTGAATTTGAATTTGAATTACTAATCTTACGTAAGATTCAAAGGGGGAGGGGTTCATTCAAGTCTTGTTTCTCTTACGTATGAGGGAGCCTGGTCAGAAATTGGTTAAAATTGTCTTCCGTAATAAATGAACAGCCCCTTACTCGCGAAGTGTAAAACCTTAAATGAACATCATGTCGAGTGGTTAGTGTTACTTATTTCACCTTTATGATTTCGATCCTGTCAGTATCATGTCGAGTGGTTAGTGTTACTTATTTCACCTTTATGATTTCGATCCTGTCAGTATCATGTCGAGTGGTTAGTGTTACTTATTTCACCTTTATGATTTCGATCCTGTCAGTATCATGTCGAGTGGTTAGTGTTACTTATTTCACCTTTATGATTTCGATCCTGTCAGTATCATGTCGAGTGGTTAGTGTTACTTATTTCACCTTTATGATTTCGATCCTGTCAGTATCATGTCGAGTGGTTAGTGTTACTTATTTCACCTTTATGATTTCGATCCTGTCAGTATCATGTCGAGTGGTTAGTGTTACTTATTTCACCTTTATGATTTCGATCCTGTCAGTATCATGTCGAGTGGTTAGTGTTACTTATTTCACCTTTATGATTTCGATCCTGTCAGTATCATGTCGAGTGGTTAGTGTTACTTATTTCACCTTTATGATTTCGATCCTGTCAGTATCATGTCGAGTGGTTAGTGTTACTTATTTCACCTTTATGATTTCGATCCTGTCAGTATCATGTCGAGTGGTTAATGTTACTTATTTCACCTTTATGATTTCGATCCTGTCAGTATCATGTCGAGTGGTTAATGTTACTTATTTCACCTTTATGATTTCGATCCTGTCAGTATCATGTCGAGTGGTTAATGTTACTTATTTCACCTTTATGATTTCGATCCTGTCAGTATCAACTTCCTATTATTTGTCTAAAATTGAAACTAGTTTTCTAAATGGCGCTATTTTTATTCCATAGAAATATGTGTTAACGCGATCGAGTTTGAATATGAATATAACATTAACATAACTGAATTAATCCAAACCTGAATATAGGTAGGCTTTTTTGATTAAAATATATATATTTTTTTTATATTATATAATTATACAGCATGATATTTAACAGAGAGCGTTCCCTTTAACCGATAATACTATAAAAAAAAAAAATATTCCCATTTTATTTTAGTAAAAATAAACTATTGTTTTGGATAGGTCTATAAAAAAACCGGCCAACCGCGAGTCGGATTCGCGCACGAAGGGTTCCGTATTATCTATAAAAACGGCAAAAAAGTCATGTCTGTTGTATGGGAGCCCCCTTAAAAATTTATTTTAATCTGTTTTTTAGTATTTATTGTTATAGCAGCAACCAAAATACATCATCTGTGAAAATTTGAACTGTCTAAGTAACTATCACGGTTCATGAGATACAGCCTGGTGACAGACGAACGGACGGACGGACGGGCGGACAGCGGAGCGGGAGTAATAGGGTTCATTTTTACCCTTTGGGTACGGGCCCTAAAAAAAAATATATTTAATGAAAATTAAACGAAATTATTATAATACAAGAATGTGCTAAAATTAAATATCGATTTAAATTATCGACCATCGCTTTCGACTCCCTAATTGCATGAGTGTGCATTGAATGTTCGCAAATATCAAGTGTTTACAAGTGAATGCCGCCATCACTTAAAATTAATCAATCATTAACTTTTATTAACCAGCATATCGTGGCACAAATGTCAACAATTTTTTTTTTAATCTGACATATTTTTGTTGTTATTATATTATTATATAGGAGATAAGCGGTGGCACTAGGACTCCTTACTTTTCCGCAATGAAGGTATATCTCCGGATATCTATGCTGCTATCCAACGTCCAAGAATTTGACAGCTAGCTTTCACTATCCATAATTTTTTTGTAAACAAGCGACTTCTTTTACGCGTAAATAATTAATATTCCCCGTTGCGCAGCAGTTGTTTGCAAAAAAAAAGCGGGTAGGTATTTGCCAAAGATCTTAATATACGAAAATTGTAGGAGTAAGCAATGTGAAAAAAAATGACATAGTGTACAGTTCACACGCGACATAAGTGAAACCATCAAAAATGTTAAGAGGGTTCATCCCTTAGAGCCATGTTGGAGATTCAAAATTGATGATTTCCGACGGACAATAAAACCATAATGTGTTTAATTTATAGATGAGATATTGACGTCATATTATTGGGAATTTTATAATCTAGTGCATGGCTGAAAAACATTTTCAATTTTTTGTATAGTTTTCTCATCAGAACCGTTTTTATGCAAGCCTTTTTTCAAACTAGCGATCGACGGTCTAAGCAGATGCGAGATATTAGTAAAACCGTATACGACAAACTTATAACAACATTACTTTATAAAAAATAATAACATTTATTAGTGCATGGCTGAAAAAAAAAACACGATTACTGTAAGTTTTCATTCAAGAAAAGTATATTCAAAAGTGTCAATTGTAGCCACTTTTCGAGATATTAAACGTGTTAGTTTATGATGAAATCTGAAATATTTATATTTTCTTTTAGACCTAGTAAATTAAGACATTTATGTTCTAAAACATGGTTCAAATATTTTTTTAATAACTTATATATTTATTTTACTATGAATTATTTAGTATCGGCGCGGATTCACGCGCCGATTATATACCGCACAGCGCGCCGCTCTAGCAATAATATAATAGCTTCTCCCAGTAGAGCAAAAACGACGAAACTTTATGGTGATTAAATTATTTTGCATTTAGAATATACTAGCGACCAGCCCCGGCTTCGCACGAGTGCAATGTAGATACTAATGTGGGGCATTGTGTGCATGTATTATACATATAAACCTTCTTGAATCACTCTACCTATTGCTAAAAGTGCATTAAAATCCGTTGCGTAGTTTAAAAGATTTAAGCGTACAGACACCGGGAGCGACTTTGTTTTATACTATGTAAGGAATATATACGCAACACGGATTGCGTCTTTTTACCCCACAAAATCCCATCAGAGTTTAAGGACGGTTTGTTGGAACAACCTTTTTCAGACTCTGGTGGCCGCTCGGTTAGGTGTTACAAGTGAAGGTTGGTTACCTTGTTCTTAAGGCGCTGCAGGTAGCGCGTGAGGTCGTCGAGCGCGGGGTTGTCGCGCAGCAGGTGGTCGGCGGCGGCGGGGTCGGAGTGGTGGTCGCGCGCCAGGTGGCTGCGCACGCCGCGCGCCCAGCCCGACGCGAAGCCGCAGCCCGCCAACGGGCACTGGAAGGCGCGCGCCTGCGAATGCGTGCCCAGCCAGTGCTCGGCCACGCGCGCCAGGAAGCCCACGCACTCGCAGTCGGCGCATTTGAACAGGCGCTGCGCCGGGTTGTACGACGCAATGCGCGAGTGCGCCCACGCCAGCGGCTCCTCCGCCGCTGTCCAGCGGTCCTCCGCGCTCGGGTCGATGCGCGGCGTGAAGTTCGCCTGCGATATGCCAACGGACATTACCATAAAATAAATCACAGAGTGCTCAGACGGGCAGACGCCGATTACTGGTTGGGGGCCGTGAGCTGGGTGTTTTACCATAGAACCTACAAGTTTGCGGTACCGTTCAATGTACCATGAAAGGGAAGAGGAGAAAGTCATCGGAAGGATGTCTTGTAGACTTCTTTCTGCAAAACATCAGAAAACCGTGATAGGTACCTACATACATAAATCTTTTTAAATTCTGCAAGATGGCAAAGAAAAAAAGAGAATGTTGATGCTGCAGAATGCTTCTAATGCCTGTGACAAAGTTCATTCTATTTAAACAACAATACTTACTCATTTTTAGGACAGAAATATTATGTGGACCGATGTTTGTCCTTTTAGAGAAAAATGTGTTAAAAAATCTATATCCAAAAGTAAGGTGATCCATATGTGAGGTAGAAGTTTTTCCTTAACTGATTTTGTTGTGGTGTGTCAGTTAAAACGCGCATGCGAAATACGTTTGGCAAGCAGCAGCGCGATTCTGTAACCATGAGATGGTTGCCCGTGCAATGCCCATGCCCGTGAAAACTTAGGTGAAGTGAGCGTGGAGTGAGCTGTCAGTGTCATCCCGTCTGATACTAGGGATTTACCAAGCATACATTTACAATCATAATCGAAATTTTAATAATATTTTTATGCTAATTATTAGGTCATCCCACTTCCAGTGTCATATTTTTTATTTCCAATATTTATGTATTGCGCAATGGTATGCAATAGTTAATACATGTGTTGTCTTGTACAATCATGTTAGTTTAATTTGGTGTGTTGTATTGTCAAGACGTGCATTGATTTAAAATGGAAGATTTAAAAAAATCTATTACTGTAGTGGAGCAACGTATATTTCTAAAGTTTTGTGCTTTACTCAACTACTCTGGAGGAGTTGCGCACGACTTACTGGTAAAGTGTGTTGGTCGTAACGCCTTAAATAAAAGAACCGTACAGCGATGGCTTGAAATGTACAAACAAGGAAGAACCACAGCTGAACGAGCACCTCGATCATTATCATCGACTAGATTAGAAGCAAGGGACAAATGATAAATGATAAATGATAAATGATTTATTTTCTGTAAGTAGGTTTGTACAAACACTTTTACATGTCAATCATATTTTTTAAACTAGATGAGGTCGGCGTTTCCTATCTGACTACTCTGAGAAGAAAGGCCGAAACAAACTCAGAGGTCACAGTCTCTTTTAAAGTCCAGACATAATCTTGGTCAGATCATGTGAAGACCATGCAGATTGGTGTCTGAAATGGTCTTTTGAGTAAAGAACCACACAGATTGAGCGGACCTGTCCAGTCAGTGCACGCATTTGTCAAAAATTGTGTAGCTCTACTCAGAACTTGAGGAGCCTTACGATTCGACGAACAATACCAATGAAAGGACATTTGGGTAGGCCGCATAAATTACTCAAACTGCCAGACCATGATTAAAACTAACTAAGAAGGAAAAAAGAAAAAAGAAATGACCCACATAGTCTTCACACTCACAATAATAATAATAAAAAATAAGATACTATACAAAGTAAATATCCATGTCATTGTTTATATAAAATTCATCAATGTCAATGTGTATATAAAAATCCGGACATCATCTTTGATCTTTGAGGACCATGTAGATTGGTGTCTGAAGTGGTATTTTGAGGGAAGAACCACACAGATTGAGTGGACCTGTGCAGTCAGTGCACGCATTCGTCAGTAACCGTGCAGCTCAACTCAGAACTTAAGGAGCTCAACGATTCGACGAGCAATACCAAGGACAGAACATTTGTGTAGACCGCATAAACCACTCAAACTGCCAGACCATGATTAAAACGGAAACAATGACCCACATAGTCCTCACATTCACAATAATTAAAATAATATAAGACTTTAAACAGTAAATGTTCATGTCATGTCATAAATAGATATTTAGAAAGAAAAAAAATAACAATAACAAAAGTGTAAATCAGCAAAATAAAAAATAAACAACATTCACTGTCTAGACCTATTGGAGCAGCTCAATCCCAAGCGTTTTTGTCCTCAATATAGTCTTTTACAGTATAATAGGCTTTCTGGCATAGTTTTAGCTTTATAAAAGATTTGAATTTATTAATGCTTAGTTCTTGAATGTGGCTAGGAAGTTTATTATAAAAACGTATACATTGGCATCTAAACGAGCCACCTATTTTCTTGAGCCTTGTTGTAGGAACAACAAATTTATGTTTGTTCCTAGTATTTATATTATGGATATCACTGTATTTCTTAAACAGATTAATATTTTTATGTGCATACAAAAGATTATCATAAATGTACTGAGAAGGCACAGTCATTATATTAATCTCTTTAAATTTGTCTCTGAGGGAGTGTCTGGGACTTAATTTATAAATGGAACGAATTGCCCTTTTTTGTAAAATAAAAATTATCTGAATTTCGGCGGCATTTCCCCACAACAGAATACCGTATGACATCACACTATGAAAATAACTAAAGTAAACTAAACGGGCTGTCTCTAAATCAGTTAAGTCACGAATTTTCCTAACGGCGTATGCTGCAGAGCTAAGCTTTTTTGACAATTTATCTATATGGGGGCCCCATTGAAGCTTGGCATCCAAAGTTATGCCTAAGAATACTGTGGTATTTTCGGGTTTTAACTCTTCACCCTTTATGAGAACACTAGTTTCTACTTGTCTAACATTTGGTATCGTAAACTTAATACATTTGGTTTTTTTTTCGTTAAGAAGTAAATTATTAACATTAAACCAGTTAACTACTTTTGCGAGGGCACTATTTATACTGTCAGTAACCAGCTGTTGACGTTTGAGTTTAAATAAAAGTGAAGTGTCATCTGCAAACAAAACTATATCATGTTCATCCTTTATGAGGTAAGGCAAGTCATTGATATAAACAATAAATAAAAATGGTCCAAGTATTGAGCCCTGTGGGACCCCCATTCTTACTACAGATCCGGGTGACCTTTTCCCGTTAACATCAACTCTCTGAATCCTATCACTTAAGTAAGAAGTGAGAAGATCCAGAGAGGCGTTCCGGATTCCGTAGTGGTGAAGTTTCCTGATTAAGGTTTCATGAAGAACACAATCGAATGCCTTGGACAAATCACAAAAGATGCCCAAAGCATCGCATTTGTCCTCCCATGCATTATAAATATGTCCTAAAAGTTCAACTCCGGCATCGGTAGTTGAACGACCCCTTGTAAAACCGAACTGTTTATTATTCAGTAATTTATTGTTATTGAAAAATCTTTGCAATTGATTTAAAATAAGTTTTTCATAAATTTTACTAAAGGTGGGTAGTACGGAAATAGGTCTATAATTAGTAGGGTCTGATGTACTACCTGATTTAAACAACGGTATTATTTTACTGTGTTTCATAAGATCAGGAAACTCACCACATTGAATACAATTATTAAATATAACAGCTAAAGTAGGTGCTACAATGTTTATAATTGTCTTAGCAACATCCACAGAATTACCCCATAGATCTGCAGTCTTTTTTACATTTAACATGTGAAAAGTTTTAATTATATCTGTACAAGTGACAAATTCGAAGTGAAATTCCGAATCACAAACTGGAACGTTTTCCTTAAGTAAAGACTCTGCAGCAGTGGGTGAGGAGCTTAGAGATTTAGTAGTTGACACAGGAATCTCTGCAAAGAAATTTTCAAAGGCCGCGGCAACCTGGGAATCTGATCTAATTACATTGTCATCAATAGCAAGGCTGTAGTCACTACTTCGGTTGCATGACCTTCCTGTTTCGCTATTAATGACATTCCAAGTCATTTTAATAATGTTATTACTATTTTTAATTTTTGAACTCAAATAACGTGACTTGGCCATACTACAGACTGTTTTAAATATTTTAGAATAATTTTTAACATATAAATTAAATTCAGCAGTGTTTATACAAATTCGTTCATCATATAATTCATAAAGTCTTTTTCTACTTTTATGTATACCAATGGTGGCCCAGTCACTGAAGGAAGCGTTACTATTGACTGATAATGTCTTTGGAATGAATGTTTTATCAAATTGTGTGCAATACATATTAAAAAAATCATTATATTGTTTGTTAGGGTCATCATTAGTCAACAGAAGTTGTAATTTACTTAAGAGTTTAGTTTTAAATGTTTCTAAGCGTTTAGTTGTTTTTGGGTTAACAGTGATATCTTTTTTAATAACTTTTTTGTTTTGATTAAATCAAGGAAGCACTTCGTCAGTGTCAGTGATCTCTCCACTCAACTTAACATTCCACTATACATAGAGTACTCACGGAGGATTTATGTCTGGTCAATAAAAGTGCAGTTTGGGTGCCCCACACTCTGAACACGGATCAGAAGGAGTTTCGTTATGAAACTGCGCGTAGCCATTTATCGTGGTATCGCCGTAAGAAAAATATACTTAATAGATTCATATGCCTTGATGAAACTTGGGTCGAATTTTATACTCCTCGTCAAAGACATCAGTCACGATGTTGGGTGGAACCGGGCACTTCAGCTGAACATTTACCACGTGCAGAGCTACATGAACGAAAAATACTACTAATAGTAGCTATGGATGTCAGAGGCATTGCTTTTTGGAGAACTTATGATGAAAATACAACTATGACTGGAGAGCGATATAAGTCATTTTTAGAAGAAAATATTCCTATTTGGGCAGACGAACATCATATAACGAGTCCTATAATTTTACATGATAACGCCAGACCGCACAAATCAAAAATAGTTCAGAATTTAATTGAAGATAAAGGATGGATTGAAATTATTCAGCCGCCATATTCCCCGGATATGAATCCTTGTGATTTCAATTGTTTTGGCCATGTGAAGAGGAAATTGTCGGGTACTCGATACAATAGCAAAAAGGAGTTAGATATTAAACTAAAGAGCATTATTGATGAATTAAATGAAAGTGGTACTTTAAATGGTGTTCAAGATTTGCCAGCAGTCTGGGAGCGAGTGATTAATAGTGGTGGAGATTATTGATTAGTGTCACAAGGTTATATAGTATAGTAGTCAGTTTTTTTTAAATAATAATAATAAAAAAATATGACACTGGAAGTGGGATGACCTAATACATATCGTGACAGATTGATTTTAGGTACTTTTATTTTTTATTTTCTTAATCAAATCTATGAATGAATTGAAACGAATGATTTTAATTCGACCTTACCATAGCTAAGGTAGGCTTGGTTGTTTAAATATTTGCCTCTACAGTTCTTACAAAATATTATATTCGCAAAATATTATATTCTCGATTTATTATATTATCAAAATATTACACAAAGAACAATCACTGCGAAAAATGTTTTTAATTTGAGGGAGACAATAATAAATATTTGACATCATCACATAGGTTATTCATCACATATGTCTCGGATGGGAATCAAACCTACAACCCCTTTTTTTAAGGTTTACCTACCTTCTGTAAAATAAATCTAACTAATGATTATATATCACCCAGTAGTAGGTAATCCTGAAGATATGCATTAATATAATATTATGTGCATTTATATTGAAGTTTTAATAGATAAACTGTTTGCTAGTAGTTCCTGTCAGATTACAATGAAAAACCTTTGTTTGTACTAGTGTCAGTTTTTATTTATCAATTGTTTTTGATGTATAATGTGACATTGTGAAAAATATTTATTGGGAATAAATTTTGCATTCTGATAAATAAATATTAAAATAAAAATGTCTGGAGATAGTGAAGCCAAGTTTATAACGAGTCAAAAAGGCAAGTCTGTTTTTTATATAACTGTTACAAATACAACTTCTTCATGAAAAATAAAAATGATACAACTAACTGGAGATGTTGCAACCAAAGGGAGTGCAAGACTTCGATTACATTAAGTTTGGATAAGAAAGTCGTTAGACAGCCCAAACATAGTTGCAGCGTTGATTTTGAAAGAAATATAATTAATACGGCAATGGAGGAGTGCAAAAAAGAAGTGTGCGAAAATTTTGAAAATATTTGATAAGCATTTCTTGGGAAAACAAGTTTTTCAAAATAAAGAGTATCTGATCCCATCATTTACGTCCAAACAGGATACGCTGTATAGGAAACGAAATAATTTTTTGAATGTCGGTACATCAAAGACTACAAGTAATGTGAGATTGCCACACCACATTGTCCAAGACTTTTTTTTATTTGATGATTATGATGGTGAAACGGATGATAGAATTATAATATTTTCGATGTTACCTGCTCAAAAGCTACGAGAATTCCAGACAATTGATATTGTATACGGAGATGGTACATACATTCAAGGTGACACCGTCGCCTTTTTACCAATTGTACACCTTACATATTGATTTCGCACGAGACCAAAACACAATTAGTTTTGTACCTATTGTCTATGGCTTATTAACAAAGGTTCTTTTCTGTACTTAGGAATCAATTTCGTATGAATATTAGTTCATACAAATGCGATTACGAAATAGCTGCAATTAATGCTATACGTGAGGTATATCCAGAAATAAAAGTAAAAGGCTGTTATTACCATTTTTTAAATGCTGTGTTTAGAATGAGTAAAAAATTGAATTTCAACGAAACTCACTTCGGTCGCAAAATCACACAGTTGTGCACAAGTTTGGCTCTGTTACCACCCAATCTAATTCCAGAAGCATATCTTGCTATATATGAAATCGCACCAGAGACGGAAGTTTCACAGAAATTTCTAGACTATTTTAATAACCAGTGGATACAAACCATTACCAAAGATATTTTTAGCTGTTATGGTGAAAAGAACCGCACTACGAATGCAGTGGAAGGATGGCACAGAAGAATTAACTCTCGAATTCCAACTCGACCAACCATTTTCCAATTTTTAGTAGCATTAAAAGTAGAAGCTCAAATTCAAAATAAAAGATTGCTAAAAAGTGCTTTCCACTGCCCTGATAAAAAAATATCTTTAAAATACATTGAAAATGATAGAAAAAATAATTGCATTATCACAGACTGTTTATCCAACAAAATTCAATCAATAGAATGCTTAACCATGTTAGCGGCGTTGAATAAGCTCCCATAAATTTTCCATGATGTAAGTATATACTTTTGCAATTTTTATTGTTGAGCGGCTGTACCAATCGTCGTGCTTGGAAACAGATGCCACTTGTGAAAACTTGTATGCACTTGATCACTCGGGATTTGTTTAGTTTCAGTTTTTATTAATTATATTTTACGAGTATTAATGATTAATGCAAATAATTTTGCAATACTGTATGATACTGCAATTAATTTTTATTTTAATATTGTATTACGTTCGAAAGTGTTTTCATGATGCCTAGGTATTGGAATAAAGAGATTTTGATTTAAATAAATTCATTTTTATTTTTCACTGTGTTTGATTGTACTTCTAATATTTTGAGAATATAATAATTCGAGAATATAATATTTTGCGAATGTAATAATAAGTATGAGAACAAAGGCCACGGGCTGGTGGTGCAGCTGGTGCCAGGTGCGGGGTGGCGGTACGTGCCTGCAGGATACCGGGCGGCGGGAAGCCGTTCTGCATGAGCGCAGCGAGCCCCCAGGCCGTGATGTGCTCCTCGGGGCGCAGCTCGTCGTCCAACTCGCGCTCAGCCGCCGGGAACTCCACGCCCACCACGCCCACGTTCACGCCCACGCTAGTCTCCTCGCCGTACAGCTTCTTGGTGATCTCCTTGAACATGTCCTCGCAGTCCATCGTCAGAGACGCCACGCTGCCCACTCCCGCCCCACCTTCCATTGTTT
>CATIVS010000193.1:0-16763 GCA_949629135.1 Eremobia ochroleuca | reverse complement strand
GACCCGGTGACGACTCCTCGACTCGATAAAGCGTCGTCACAGACGCAAGAAACGATCAGGATGGCAAGTAAAACTAAAACAGCACATAAAACCTTTACAAATTTTTTTAATGACTTATTTCCTGTCTGAAATAGGTCAATTGAATTAAAAATCAGGCGGGGTGTCGGAGGTTTTGCGCATTTAACGTTACACGTTGTATATATAAAATTTTCACCTTAAGAACGCTATCACATTTTTGATATGTGATTCGCAACACAACAAAATTACGCGCACGCACACATTAAAACCGCTATCCGCTCGATTTTATGCATTACTTAACTAATCTTGATACTTGAAGGTATCATTTATTAAATTTTACTCGCATTGTTAAGTAAAATTAATACTTAAAATCGGACTTTTAATTAGCTGCAGTAAAATTACACTTTGTCATTTCGTTAAATAATATTGCCACACTATCTCTACTAGTGATGTCATTAAAAACACAATGAAACATTATTCTAATTTAGTCATTCGAAATTGACCAATTTTGATTTAGCCATCTAATATTCTTTGTTTTGATCGGATAAAAATATATGTTGTAGTTTCAAATCAAGAGTACATACATAGTTTAGATACAAAACATAATTTTGTTTCATTTTTTACTCTAAAATCCTACTATAAATTAAACTTTTAATTATTAATAACGTTTATATATGCTTCCATCGTCACCGCACACGCTAAACCTCACCATCTGCATATAATGCAGACCCTCAAAACCGTTTCCTCAGAAAGGTCAGGGAACTCCCTTCTATGTTCGCAATGAGAGTCTACACTTAGATCTCAGAATGCCCACCATCCAACTATTAATGAAACGCCTTTCCAAGCGTTTCTTTGATACTGCTATAAAGCACCCCAATCCCCTGATTGCGGCGGCCGCCCGGAGGGCTCCCTCCTGCATACTGTAGGGTTATAAAAATAAAAAAATACTTTTACCACTACACGAAATTTATTTTAAAAATATTTACACAAGACGAGTTTAAAAAAATAAAGAAGAAAATAATAATATTAGAATAAAATAATTGAATTTAAAGATAAGAGGAACATTCACCGTGAATGGATAAATAAGGACCCTAGGCTGAAGCTTCAGTCGAGGAATCCGAAATTGTTTATATTTAATTTTATAAAATACATTCTCGGTTTTGTAGTACTATTTACAACTGGGTCAAATTTAAAATTAGTTTTAACAATAGGTACTGGTATCACGTATTAGTCTCTTCTTCTTCTCTGTGGGTTTCTGATCTTCTTAATTGTAATAATTTATGGTGATGACGGAATCACATACAAGTGTGGGTAAATAAATCTGGATCAAAGGACGGGCGAATTCCAAGGTAGACAGACTCATTTAACGTAAGTGGAACCCGTTCACGTCCAATATTAAAAAAAAAAAAATCAAGTTTGTATACCAAGCAAACTGTGTTGTGGTAAGCTGAAGTTCAAGAGCATGAACAAAAGATTGGCGAATATTTCGTTGCTGCAGTTTTGAATTTAACTAATAGTGGGTCGTATCACCAGAAAGCTCCCAGGTATCGGGAGAGGGCGAAATAGCCCTCTGTTAGCTGGATATCACCAGGTCCAAAGAAAAATCAATATTTCCACAAGCACGGTTAGATCATAATTATACGGATGAAAATTTAAAATTAAACATCTAATTAATATAACAAAGCTCTTGGAACGAATATGGTACCTCTCAGGTGAATGACAAAAAATGGCAAGGGGTGTCACAATTTTTCTTCAAAATCTAATTTTGAAAAATCCATACGCCAAGTAGAAAAAGAAAAATAAGCAAGGTTGAATAGCTTTTTTTTTTTTAAAAAAACAAAAGGAGGTTTTATGTAGCGTAATGCTACAGTACCCTTTAACCAGCAAAAAAAAAAAAATCGTTTTCCCCTATGAAGATAACAAAACCAAACGTTAAAAACCCAAACTGAACAACAAGTAGGAGAATATGACAACCCTATTAAAATAAATAAAGGTGACAACCCTATCGAAATAGAAAGGTGGAAATTCAAAACCTTTAAGAAGTTCTGTGTAAGAACTTGAGAATAAGGTAAAGAAGAAATAATAGAATCGAAGATTAAGTAACAAGAAGTATAAGTGAGATAATTAATAAAGAAGAATTAATTAAGATCCAACAAGTCATTGAATAAATTAACCTAATATTATAAGATAGGAATTAATTAACTAACAACTAGTAAACCAAATAATAATTTAACTTAACATTAGAATATAAAATTTAAAATTAATTAATGGTACTTGACACCATTAGAATGAGATTTAATTAAGATACATTAAAACAATAAACGATAAAAATATTAGAGACTACAACCTAAGTTTTAAACAATAAAGAAACAATAAGTAGAGTAAGAGAAAGAAATATATTTAAAGACTATTTTAATATATCTTTGATATGATAAAGTCCAGAGTGAACCGAATCACAATCCTGAAGAACGTAAGTAGTCCTTGATACAACCCTAACTACCTGACACTTGACAAAACGAGGAGCTAGCTTTCCAGAGAAATAATCAGTTCCAGAAGACCTAGTAGAATTACGCCTCCATACAGTGTCACCGACGTTGAGTGTAATAGCCGACCGGTTAGAATTATAAGAGTTAGAATTACGAAGAAATGCTATAGCAAGATTATCAGCAACTTTCGCATAAATTTCAGCAAGAGAGGTAAGGTTAGACGCATGACGAGACCGACTTTCAGCTAAATTGTTGCTTCGAGTCTGTCTATGAGCATGAGTAGGATCTAAACTAACTTCTCTACCGAACATAAGGAAATTTGGTGTAAAATCAGTAGCTAAGTTAACACATGAATTGAGGTACAGTTTAACCTTAGGTAGCATTTTAGCCCAGTTCCTCTGATTATCACCGACTAATATACTCAAACAAGTGACAATACTTTGGTTATAGCGTTCAACGGTATTAGCTTGAGGAGTATAATATGGTGTAAAAGTTGGCGAATCGATGTGGAAAGTTCTAAGAAAGTTTAAAAATAGATTACTACGGAAAACTGATGCATTATCACAAAGAATGGAACGCGGAACGCCGAAGTTAAAGAAAATTTCTGATTCCAAAGCTTTGATTACCGAAATGGTATCTACCTTTTTTAGCGGAACCAGCCAAACATATTTGGTAAATACATCCACCATAGATAAAATATATTTATAGCCATAATAAGCGGTAGGCAGAGGACCGACAATGTCAATAGAAATAATTTGTAAAGGTAATGACACATCTTTAGGATAAATCATCTGACCACGTGGCTGAGTGTTTGATATTTTATAGGCTTTACATACCTCACATTGTTTCAAAATTTCGGTTACATCACGAAACATGTTTGGCCAATAGTATAGTTCTTTGATCTTATAGTATGACTTAGAAACACCAGGATGAATAGAAGGAAAATTATTGTGTATTTCCCAAACAGCAGAAGGAACTTTCTCTTTTGGTAGAACTACACGCCAAGGATCAGAAGATAAAGGACTGGAAATTGGCATGCGTCTAATGAGAACACCATTACGAATAGCGTAGGCGGGAAACATTTGAGGTGTATCACGAGCACCGAGATAGACTTTCTTATACCATCTATCATTGGTATTTTCAGGACCTTGATCAAAAGTTATGGCACTCGTGTAAATCCTCGACAATGTATCGGGAACAACATGTTGTAAACCCTTACGATGAACTACGTCGAATGTGTATTGTGAAATAATAGTTGCCCAACGAGCTAAACGACCAGAGGGATTATTCAATGTTAGAAGCCACTTTAAAGCCATATGATCAGTTACAATAGTAAACTTCATTCCATCCAAATAACAACGAAAATGTTTGATAGAATCGAGAATAGCAAGGAGTTCGCGTTCCGTAGTACTATAATTACGCTCCGCTTTTGAAAACAGTCGGGAATAATAAGCAATAGGATGTTCCGCATCATTTATTCTTTGTGTCAGCACAGAACCTAGTCCAACAGCAGAAGCATCACACTGTAAAATAAATGGTTTAGAAAAATCTGGACAGACCATAACAGGGGTTTTGATTAAAGCCGATTTTAGTTTGTTGAAAGCACATTCAGCAGATTCATTCCAATTAATCGGATCGCGACCTTTCTTTTTACCTAAAAGAGCTGTAAGGGGCGCTATTATAGAAAAAAACCATCTACAAAACGTCTGTAATATGAACACATTCCTATAAAACCACGCAAAGACTTTGCTGTAGTGGGTGTAGGAAAATCTCTAATTGACTCGAGTTTATTGGGATCCGTCTGTAGACCCTTCTCATTTACAATATAGCCCAAATATTTTAATTCACTTTTACAAAACTCACATTTTTTAAGATTGATCGATAAACCGGCCTCCTTTAGACGATTACGTAATTTTCTGAGGAGAGCGAGCTGGCTATGAAAATCTTTAGAGATTAAAATCAAATCATCAACATAACCGAAGACACAATCATCGCTGGTTGAAGTAAATTCAAAATTAACAATCATATCTGTAAGACGCTGCATTTCTGAAGCAGCATTCGTGAGACCGAACGGCATCCTAACAAATTCAAATAGACCACGTTGAGGTACAATAAAAGCAGTTTTCTGACAACTATCGTCATCAGCCAAAGGTATTTGCCAAAAAGCACTACTAAAATCAAGCGAAGATATATATCTTGCTCCGCGAAGATTATCTAGAATATCTTGTATCCTTGGAAGAGGATAAGAATCGCGGATTGTAACACTATTCAGTTTTCTACTATCAACGCAAAAACGAACCGAACCATCTTTCTTAGTTACCATCACAACTGGGCTTGCCCATGGAGAACGAGATGGACGAATAACCCCAATGTTTAACATTTTATCGATCTCTTCGTTAAGAATTTTTAATTTAACAGGAGAAAGTGGATAATATCTCTGTCTGATAGGTTGTCCAACTGTATTTATTTTATGAGATAGCCAAGTAGTCTTTCCAAGACCAACCCTCTCGGATGAAATATCTTCAAACTCTTTGATTGCCTGTTGAAGACTTAATTCCTGACTACCCGACAATACACTCCGAGGATGAACATATCGCAATCTATTTTCAGCATGAGACTGAAGGGATTCATTGTTAATTGATGACAAATACATGTTACCATCGATATTGTTATTAAAAACTTGACTAAAAAGGGATGTCAAGCCGAACTTCTTCCAAAAATCAATTCCTAAAATGACCATAGAGGAACAACAACGTGCAATTAAAAATTCATGCGTTAAAGTCGCATTATTAAATAGGACAGGTAAAGATACAGTTCCCAAAATATCTACGGGAGAATTGTTAGCAGAAACAACATTAACGTGAATATTTGTGTCATATGTTATTCCCATTTTTTTAATAAAATCGAAATTAATTATGGACATCTGAGCACCAGAATCTAATAATGCTTTAACCCAACGGTCTCTCAACCATATCTCAACAAATGGTCTGTTATCTAGTGTGTCTGAAGCTATCACCGGTGACACTGTACGAAATGCGTGCCGCCGGTTATCTAAGCCTTTTTTTTTATTACGTTTTAAACAATCACGCGTCATCACACCAGGAGTACGACATTTAAAACACATCAAACCTGGAAAATTTGAACACTCGCGATATGAATGACCCGACTGATTACATTTAGGACAAAGCTGAGCTTGATTCGTGACAGATGAAACCACTCTAGTACAATGCGGTAAATAACTTTCGAAATGTGAAGCGGTATCCATAAGATCGTTAATATTCTTAAACCTGTGAATGGAAAGACACGGAAAGTATTTAGGGTGCATATTATGTGTTATAATCTCGATCAATTTCAATTCTTCAATTGGATCTGCAAGTCTATCATTCAGATATGATGGATGACGAAATCCCTGATTGATTGATCAGCCTTCTGTTTTAGATTGCGAACTTCAAGTTCTGTCTTAAATTCCAAATCGGAAGGTGCAAAAGTTTTAAAAAAAGAATCTTTCAACTCAGCGTAAGTTAAACCTTCGAATCGAATTGAACGGAAATATTTCAGCGCAGCACCTGATAAAACCTCGCGGAAACGTCTAATTAAATATTGATCCGAAACACCATCAGCGTATTTACGTTCATCAATATCGACAAAAAAATCACGAACGCAACTGTTACCAGAAAAATCGATTTTCCATTTGGACAAAGAATATTTTTTTTCAAACGGATGAGAACATATTTCTGATCTAACTGGTGACAAGATATTCGTCGAAGAAGGATTACTTGGAGGAATTGGTGGAGGGTTTGGTGGATGAATTGGTGGAGGAATTGGTGGTGGTCTTGATATAATAGCACTTCGGGATGGAGTCTCAACAATAGGTAACTCTTGATCGTCCATGGTGATAAAAAAAATCGAGAGTTCAAAAAAATTATGAAATGTACTGCCTATACCATACGAGATAAAGGTATACAATATCTATGTCTTACTTCAAATAGTTTTGAAGCCAAAACGATCTTAATCCGGTTAAACCATATGCAACCTATTTTATGAATAGGAAGATTATTGGTTCTGCGTTTTGCTACACAGAAAAAAAATGCGCAAAGAAAAATTATTGTTACCTGGCAACGAAAACTTATAAACAAGTCGACCATGAAAAATAACCCACAAAAACTACAAGGCTTCAAAAAAAAAATCTATCTTGAGATGGGATCGACCTAAAAACGAAACACAGGGAGGAAATAAGGCAGATAAATACTAGAACCTGAAAAATCTAGATCCAAGCATAAAAATCTGTCTTGCAAAAAAAAACTCTTACCTTTGTCACGTCGGCTAACCACACATACATCAGACCATTCAAAGACTACGGGTTCTAAATACCGTTAGCTAAAGGAGTTAAATAATACACAGGATAAAATGTAATATGGGAGGAAATAAAAGATTAAAATTCAATATGGTTACAGGGTTATTTTCAAAATTCAAGCATTTTACAATACATTATATTTCATGAAACACATCCGCCGTAGCGACTTTCAACGTTTTGTATGTACCTATAGCTCCACTTTTGTGACGTTTTACAATATCCGTGAACGTGTGATACACTGCTTTAAAGCGGGATGGAACTGGAAACAGACAAACAGTTAAATTTGCTCATAAATGAGCACTACACACAAAATAACGAAAAAAAAAAAGGTAATCAAGTTATCGCAATAAGTGGTTTAAAATGTGTACTTACCGCTTTTTCTCCGGGTGCCAAACTGTAGGGTTATAAAAATAAAAAAATACTTTTACCACTACACGAAATTTATTTTAAAAATATTTACACAAGACGAGTTTAAAAAAATAAAGAAGAAAATAATAATATTAGAATAAAATAATTGAATTTAAAGATAAGAGGAACATTCACCGTGAATGGATAAATAAGGACCCTAGGCTGAAGCTTCAGTCGAGGAATCCGAAATTGTTTATATTTAATTTTTTTGTTTGTATACCAAGCAAACTGTGTTGTGGTAAGCTGAAGTTCAAGAGCATGAACAAAAGATTGGCGAATATTTCGTTGCTGCAGTTTTGAATTTAACTAATAGTGGGTCGTATCACCAGAAAGCTCCCAGGTATCGGGAGAGGGCGAAATAGCCCTCTGTTAGCTGGATATCACCAGGTCCAAAGAAAAATCAATATTTCCACAAGCACGGTTAGATCATAATTATACGGATGAAAATTTAAAATTAAACATCTAATTAATATAACAAAGCTCTTGGAACGAATATGGTAGCTCTCAGGTGAATGACAAAAAATGGCAAGGGGTGTCACAATTTTTCTTCAAAATCTAATTTTGAAAAATACATACGCCAAGTAGAAAAAGAAAAATAAGCAAGGTTGAATAGCTTTTTTTTTAAAAAAAAATAAACAAAAGGAGGTTTTATGTAGCGTAATGCTACAATACGTAGAATTCGCCGACCAAGGCATACCCTCACCATCCCCGATGACGTCACCACCCTCCTACAGAAGAGTAGTAAGGCCACCAGTGCTCTCACAAAGTACAAGTCCCGACAGCCCTCCTTCCGTCCTCGCCGTCGAGGCCCGTCGCGACCCCCCATACCCTGTCCGCCCGACCTTTACTCGAAACAGCTCGCGCCTCTGAGCCCGTAGTTTTAAATTCGTCCCTAAATATATCCGACCTAGTCTGTCCCTTGCTGCCCTCTCCCAGCGACGCCCTAAGCCGAGGTCCGTACCCCACAGGGGGTGCCCTTAGCGTGTAGTCACTAGTTCTTAAGTTTTGTAAGCCCTGGCTGGAAGCCTTCATTTATTGAGGCATCCACAGGCAAGCCCAGTTAAGCAGACAACAACCTCATAGGTTGAACTGCGAGGTGCCGTTTATACAAAAAACCAGGCGTACGTACCTGCTGCTCGCAGTCGCGGCCGCCCCAGCCGCCCACGCAGTGGCACACGTAGGCTGCGCGCGCGCCGCAGCGCTGCTCGCAGGCGCCGGCGTGCTGGCACGGGCCCGTGGCGTTGCCCTCGCCCGGCGCGAAGCACGGGTCCTGCAGCGAGCACTCGTTGCCGCAGAACCCGGCCGCGCACAGGCATCTGTAATCAGCGACGATTATATTATTGTAAACATCGTTGGTCAAATGAATCAAAACAAATTGAACATGACGAGTCGATGACCGGTTGAAGTCAGCCTGCGACGTCTCACTCGTGGACGAAGGCCGTCTCCCATCCCTTGCAGCACTCATTTGCTGCTTAGCCTGTGGCTGTGCAAGGGCGCGTGATAACAAAAGCCTGTTGATGTCGGCCAGATACTTGGCCCAACTACTCGCGCTTTTAAAGTAGACACGCTCACTTTAATCCCCAGAGCGTTTGGGCCAAAATTATAACCCAAACCAACAGGTTATTAGAGTAGATCAATCGGTTTACTCCAACTACAAAAGCCCGAGTGACTACGCCAGCGTGCGTTTGTCTTTAGAAACAAACACGCTGGCGGAGTCACCGTTAGCGGCAATCGTAGTGCAGGTATGTTTACTCTAAGACCCAGAGCGTTACGCAAAATTTATAGCACTAAGCAAAAGTCGATTTGCAGATCTTGAAACTCTTAAACAGTCGCGATAAGGATGTTCTTAATTCGCCACGTTCGAAAACGTTCTGCGAATATGAAATACCATAAGCGTGACAGAAATAACGCGCTGGTTATTACTTTGTTCTTAAATGTTACTGAATTTGAAAAACTAACTGATATTGTAAAAAACGACTGCGATAACTTGAACAACACCACAACCAAGAAATTGTTATCCATTTTAAAAGATTTAAGGAGTCCACATCATCTGGTAAATTTTATACAACAAAACAAGATTGCTCACAGATTGAACAAGATAAGTCCAACCGAATACGAGAGAGTTCAAAGAGGTATAAAAGGGGGAAATCGAATTCAGTCGGGGCGCCCTTCTAATGAAGAAACAACCAAAAGAGCTCGCAAAAGGCGCCATAATATTTTTATTTTATTTTATAATATAGACCTAAGTATTGATTTAGGACAGCTTAGTGCAAAAAAGTGAAAACTAAAACAATTACATTCTTATGTTTGATAGCAGATTTTTTGTAAAAGTGCAAATTATCTTTAAATTCTTAATTAAAGTAGACTTGAGTTGATGTCTTACATTAAATTTATAAATCTGCAGAAACGTTTGTTTTGTTTTCTTTCAATAAACCCACTCAACCGTCTACGCCTGCTTCTCAGTGTTTTGTAGTGGCAGTATTATAAAACGCCGACTTTAATTGCCTGCTGATTTCGGCCCCTTGAGTGGCCGCAACACTCTGGGGATGATTAAAGTGAGTGTGTCTATTTTAAAAACCCGAGCGGTTGGGCCGAGTACCTGACCGAAATCAACATGCTTTTGTAATCCCGCGTGCCAGGGCAGCACATAGTAGTCGTTTTAGTCCACAACAGTGTTCCTAACATCACAATGTGGTCCTTGGGCAAGGCGGCAAGGAGCGTATACTCACGTGTAGGATCCGTTGAGATTGAGGCAGTCACCGGGCCCGCAGCTGACGAGGCCGGTCGCGCACTCGTCCACGTCCACCTCGCAGCGCGCGCCCGTCCAGCCTGGGGGACATAATCCAAAACATGCTAAGCCTACACCAAGAAAGTTCATTAAAAATGACCACTTAGTCCTCTGACTAACCAGTTATTGGTAATTCAATAACCTCAATACACTAGAACTATCAAAAACCCAGCTATGTACCGAATTGTACCGTGATGAGAAGTCTGCCCCATTGACCAGTGTCCATAGCGTCACGAAAGCATACAAAAACAATACTTTGACATCTTCGTAAAAGTTTCAGCATAAGGACGTAGCGACGGCTTAACATTCATTTGCCTTGTTAAGTATTCGGCCGTAAATCGCTTAGCATCTGTTAATCTCAACTCTGCGTATTAAGGTTCTTTATAAAATGTACCTGCATAGTGCAGGTTATTGTTATCACGAGTTCTAATTGTATCGCAGTTATAACGTTATCAGTTAACAATGTTGAGGTCGCTCAAACAAACCGATATCCTCCGACGACATTTTTGTAATGATATCATGTGGGAATCACGAGTTAACATGGTTTTAACACAATTGGAAGCGTAAAAAAAATGAGTGAGGTCACCACACTCTGGTTAGAACCCCTTTATTTGTTTTGATAGGGTGACAAGGAAAACATAGAACTATAGTACCTACGCGAGCGACGCTGGACTTTCTATGAAATACGTTTGAAAGTAAGGAAATACTAATTTTATTTTAATATTACATTTTCCGTAACGTGGGATTGAATAAAACTTATACTAAATGTAGAAACAAATCTGTAGGAACCTCGTCAGCGCTCACTACAACTTGACCAACGATGCGGAAAGATTTCAACATTTTTTGGTTACGAGAAAGAAACCTACAACAAACAATGACAATGAGAAGATCAGGAAACTCTCCGCAGGGTCAGTTTTTATGCATAACAACAAGTTGGATAGTTATCTGTGGCTCTATTATAGATTGGCTGCATTTTGTCGATTTATATAATGTATATTTACGTACAACCTGTTACTCCAACAGTCGTCCAAGTGTATTGTATACGAAACTATTTAATTTACCTACATTCAATTTCTCGACATGCACTTGACATCATTCTTGCTTGAATTATTGTAGGTGTTTTATTCTGAATTAAATTCAATGTTAAATCCATTTTACATACTAAAAGCTGTATTCATTATTTTTATGAATAAAAGGTTGTTGTCCTTCCTTGTAAATTGCTAACATTTGTAAACAGCTACGCGTGACGTGAGAGGAAAATCATAAGCTATGCGTTACATAAAGTATCAAGAAATATAACCGTATAATAATTGTTTTGTTGACGATATCAGAACCAACATATCATTATGAAATCATTTCATTTAATATTCTTTTCAGTGTCCGATTCCTTTTTCTTCTAATCTGCACTCAAAGTCGCATGTTATGTCATGATGGATTTGTGTTATTTTGGTCGCGAGCACAAACGCTGAGATGTAACAGGTTAATAATTGATCAAAGTATATTAACGCTGAGTGTTATCATTTCGTTACGACTGTATCATTTCGTTACGACTGTATCATTTCGTTACGACTGTATCACTCAAACAGTCGAACAACGACGAAATCTCTACGGTAATGCTATTTATTTAATTTGTGCATTTCCTCATCTAACTTATTCATTTTCCCTCCCGCACCCTTCACTTTTGCCATACTCCTACCAAAAACCGTGTGACAGTGTCAGTAGCCCGTTCCCTGCGTGCTGCGAGGTGCGCCGCGCGGGAGCCGGTGACACATTCTGTTTATCCTGCCTGAGCCCCTATCACGCAAGAAACAATGCAATGATATCAGCCCTCGATGTGTTGTCATCAACTCCAACGAGCACAATAAATTATTGAACACTATAATACTTCTCAATTACTTTCTCTGTGTCGAGTGAAAAGTAAACAGTTATCACGTGTTGCAAGTTAATAAGGTAACATCAAATACAAGTGTTATACAATACCGAGCAGGACGACCGCTAGCAGTTTGATCATCATCTCGCTGATGTTCTCATCACCACAACACTGTCACTCCTGTCTGATCACATCACACATCACTTCGCAAGCTATTAGCACTGAATGAATATGAATGAAGTAAGTGTCTGAGTAGCGGCATGTTCGGGAGTGCCGAATAGCCTCGCCTGCGCGGCTCGTGGAGGACACTGATTCACAAAGTGTGACGCGCGCGATTTTCCTGCATCTGCCGATACCGACCAATTAATATTGTGAGGACGTTCTGTTGTAATAATAATAATTAATTATGTAGCGCGACTCGTTCGACTCCGACTGTCGCGACGAGCCGGTACTGACAGTGTGTGCACACCGAATAGTATACATGTTATCAAATGTATGCTGCTCCAATAGCTTGTCTTACGCATACTTGTTTGCAATTTTTGGCTATTTGATTTACTTCCCAGATTAACGAGATCATAAATCATAATCCTTATCTGAATGTCAATAAGATTGTCCCAATAAGTTTCAAGGTTTTTCAGATTGATGAAATTATTAAACGGAAATATTAACAGGATTCACAAAGGAAATGAGTTACCAAGTTTATAGGTAGTTTGCGGTATACGGACATCTGTGAATCATGACGATGCCATATAAAAAAACTATGCACTTTAGCGGGGCGTGTCCTTATGAATGTTAATATTTGAACACCCGCCGTGTTTATCATCAATCAAAAAGTTTGCGAACCGCGGTCCGTGTTATCAGTATCAGCACTTATCGGCGCGGTGGATTGTCGGCGATCGCGCGCACCCGATAACATACACGAGCACAGGTGTAGATGAGCACACACACACACACACCGTGTATGTACATATGCGATGTGTGGCCACACTGGGAACTGTGATAGTAGAACATCACTGATATCAACATTTGGACCATGTCCTACATTCAATAACAAACACTCCCTGTCGAGAACTTACTTTCACTTTTTTGATCATTTTTGAAACTATCAAGAATTCAAATATGGCTAGATGTCGTCTAAATATGTTAAAGTGATTGGTTTTTACAAGAGGCGTTAGGTAACGTAATACAGTTAAATGTTGCTAATTAATAAGTGTCGCGCGTATGTGCAATACTCGGGATGAACAAACGTGTGAATAGTTGGCGACTCGCGGGTGACGTCATCGCACCGCTCTGGCGCTGACTGACTAATGCGTTGGGATGACCGGCGCGTACGCACTGCCTTATAGGTATTGTGCACCTATTTCACGTGGAATAGGTACACAGCCTAAGTCATACATGGCAGGTCTCGGGGCCTCGGGGGCTATCCTCGTTGCACCAACTGATTAAGTTGTAAATGCAAACATTTTCATGATTACACCTATTACTGTTTGGCTCTGCATCACCCAAAGGTTGACTGGTAGAAAATGCCTATGGCATTAAGTCCGCCTCTGTACATTTACGTGCTTTAAATTTTAAATAATTAAAAATGTATATTTGTTTACTTTTTGGTATTTACGGATTAGTAACTAGCCGACTAATGAGTAGAGTACATGTATTTCCGAACCCGTGATTCCACCTAACAACTGCACAATACGTTAAATCATGGCAGTGACTCACTATTACGAACTGTCAGTAAAGAACAATTAACGTTCTTATAAATCCTTAGATGTGTGATTTGAGCGAGATAGTGGTATACATCAGTACCTTCACAGTCGCACAGGTAGGCCCCGGAGCCCCGGCCTAGTGAACATACCTGTCCCGTCACAGTCGCACAGGTAGGCCCCGGAGCCCCGGCCTAGTGAACATACCTGTCCCGTCACAGTCGCACAGGTAGGCCCCGGAGCCCCGGCCTAGTGAACATACCTGTCCCGTCACAGTCGCACAGGTAGGCCCCGGAGCCCCGGCCTAGTGAACATACCTGTCCCGTCACAGTCGCACAGGTAGGCCCCGGAGCCCCGGCCTAGTGAACATACCTGTCCCGTCACAGTCGCACAGGTAGGCCCCGGAGCCCCGGCCTAGTGAACATGCCTGTCCCGTCACAGTCGCACAGGTAGGCCCCGGAGCCCCGGCCTAGTGAACATACCTGTCCCGTCACAGTCGCACAGGTAGGCCCCGGAGCCCCGGCCTAGTGAACATACCTGTCCCGTCACAGTCGTTCAGGTAGGCCCCGGAGCCCCGGCCTAGTGAACATACCTGTCCCGTCACAGTCGCACAGGTAGGCCCCGGAGCCCCGGCCTAGTGAACATACCTGTCCCGTCACAGTCGCACAGGTAGGCCCCGGAGCCCCGGCCTAGTGAACATACCTGTCCCGTCACAGTCGCACAGGTAGGCCCCGGAGCCCCGGCCTAGTGAACATACCTGTCCCGTCACAGTCGCACAGGTAGGCCCCGGAGCCCCCGGCCTAGTGAACATACCTGTCCCGTCACAGTCGCACAGGTAGGCCCCGGAGCCCCGGCCTAGTGAACATACCTGTCCCGTCACAGTCGCACAGGTAGGCCCCGGAGCCCCGGCCTAGTGAACATACCTGTCCCGTCACAGTCGCACAGGTAGGCCCCGGAGCCCCGGCCTAGTGAACATACCTGTCCCTTCACAGTCGCACAGGTAGGCCCCGGAGCCCCGGCCTAGTGAACATACCTGTCCCGTCACAGTCGCACAGGTAGGCCCCGGAGCCCCGGCCTAGTGAACATACCTGTCCCGTCACAGTCGCACAGGTAGGCCCCGGAGCCCCGGCCTAGTGAACATACCTGTCCCGTCACAGTCGCACAGGTAGGCCCCGGAGCCCCGGCCTAGTGAACATACCTGTCCCGTCACAGTCGCACAGGTAGGCCCCGGAGCCCCGGCCTAGTGAACATACCTGTCCCGTCACAGTCGCACAGGTAGGCCCCGGAGCCCCGGCCTAGTGAACATACCTGTCCCGTCACAGTCGCACAGGTAGGCCCCGGAGCCCCGGCCTAGTGAACATACCTGTCCCGTCACAGTCGCACAGGTAGGCCCCGGAGCCCCGGCCTAGTGAACATACCTGTCCCGTCACAGTCGCACAGGTAGGCCCCGGAGCCCCGGCCTAGTGAACATACCTGTCCCGTCACAGTCGCACAGGTAGGCCCCGGAGCCCCGGCCTAGTGAACATACCTGTCCCGTCACAGTCGCACAGGTAGGCCCCGGAGCCCCGGCCTAGTGAACATACCTGTCCCGTCACAGTCGCACAGGTAGGCCCCGGAGCCCCGGCCTAGTGAACATACCTGTCCCGTCACAGTCGCACAGGTAGGCCCCGGAGCCCCGGCCTAGTGAACATACCTGTCCCGTCACAGTCGCACAGGTAGGCCGCGGAGCCCCGGCCTAGTGAACATACCTGTCCCGTCACAGTCGCACAGGTAGGCCCCGGAGCCCCGGCCTAGTGAACATACCTGTCCCGTCACAGTCGCACAGGTAGGCCCCGGAGCCCCGGCCTAGTGAACATACCTGTCCCGTCACAGTCGCACAGGTAGGCCCCGGAGCCCCGGCCTAGTGAACATACCTGTCCCGTCACAGTCGCACAGGTAGGCCCCGGAGCCCCGGCCTAGTGAACATACCTGTCCCGTCACAGTCGCACAGGTAGGCCCCGGAGCCCCGGCCTAGTGAACATACCTGTCCCGTCACAGTCGCACAGGTAGGCCCCGGAGCCCCGGCCTAGTGAACATACCTGTCCCGTCACAGTCGCACAGGTAGGCCCCGGAGCCCCGGCCTAGTGAACATACCTGTCCCGTCACAGTCGCACAGGTAGGCCCCGGAGCCCCGGCCTAGTGAACATACCTGTCCCGTCACAGTCGCACAGGTAGGCCCCGGAGCCCCGGCCTAGTGAACATACCTGTCCCGTCACAGTCGCACAGGTAGGCCCCGGAGCCCCGGCCTAGTGAACATACCTGTCCCGTCACAGTCGCACAGGTAGGCCCCGGAGCCCCGGCCTAGTGAACATACCTGTCCCTTCACAGTCGCACAGGTAGGTCCCGGTGGCGTCGAGACAGCGGCCGCCGTGCAGGCAGGCGGCGGAGCCCCCGGCCTCCGCGCACTCGTCGCGCTCCGTCTCGCAGTAGCGCCCGCTGAACCCGGACTCGCACGCGCACATCGCCGTCTGTTTCACGAATACAACGTTGTAAATATTCATATTACAACAACATAACATCACAACCGGGCAAAACATAGTGCAATACAAGGGGAGCTCAAAAAGTTCGCGGAATTAAAGGGAAGGGGGTGAAATTTAACGTGGAATTATTTTTCCTTATCAATAGATTCTCCATTAACCCTAAAACACTTTTCAGACCTTTCAAATAATTTGTTTATACTTTCGAAAAAAATAAAGGAGATCAACAAAAGCCCATACCACTTTGCCCAAACATGTACCTCGAGGTACACGTGCACCAAATCGTACAGAAAAAATAGAGGAATTCGAAAATAATTTTATTTTTACCCATAAATAATTTAAAACTATATATTAAACTAGCGACCCTCCCCGGCTTCGCACGGGTGCAATACCTACTGATCACTACACAGTATAAAATAAAGTCGCTTCCCGCTGTCTGTCTGTCGCTATGTATGCTTAGATCGTTAAACCTACGCAACGGATTTTGATGCGGTTTTTTTTAATAGATAGAGTGATTCAAAAGAAAGGTTTATATGTATAATACATGCATAATATAGTAGAGAAACACTGATCATTTTAGAGCCATTATTTCTCGTAAAAAGTATAGGATAAAAATGGTTATT
>CATIVS010000192.1:0-15783 GCA_949629135.1 Eremobia ochroleuca | reverse complement strand
CGGGAATTGCTTCTCTAGTTGCGCCTGATAAGTTCTTTCTCCTCTTTCCAATGCACTGGGCCCCCGGTAATCCGACAAACGTTTTGCAGGGCAGTGTCGAACTATCGAATTTGTGTCGGATTATATAGTACTGCCTATAAGACCCCCCATAGGCCGGAATTTAGCGAAGATCTACATTAGAGTAAACATGTCGACAAGACATATCATGTCTACATGTCGGATTACAGGGGGTGCCGGATCAGACAGGGCCCGGATTACTGGGGGGTCCACTGTATTTGCAAAATATTTTCATTTGAATTTTTTGATAAAGGACAGAAGTGGTGAAACTAACAATATTTTTAGAAAAAAAAAACTTCACAAAAAAGCTCATAAACAACAGAAAATACAAAATATTTTTTTTTCGTTCACATAGAAATCTCTCGTAAACTATTATTAAATACCTATAGATAACAAAATTAATAAAACACTTCAAACATCGATAAACCCTCCTGCTACAAACGAAAAGTATTCATACCCCGCAAATCTGAACCAGTCCGAGTCTGCTATGAGTACAGCCACCGATCGTAAATAACCTCTACAGATTCCGCAATAAACGTAATTAACGCGCACATGGTGCATTAGCACTGACATAACGACACACTTCTAAAATATTTATCGACTGTAGTCCGTATTTTGTACCTACTACTAGTAGTAGCGTTATGATTGAACATTTCAGGGAATGGTCGACTTGAAATGTTCAATGAGAACGCGCCTGTGTTGTACTCGAGTTCATCGGATCAGGTGGAATGCCCAGTGCATTCCACCTGATTTCCTGGGGGAGGAGAGGTTAGATGCGTTTCGATAAATTATAATAACATAAGGTATCTATAGGGGTTTATCTATGCTACCTTAGCATTATAAAATACTCTTGAAATTGTAATAAAGCAATTAACATGTCTACATCATTTTGCTTCAAAGAGTTTAATACTGTGCTTGTACTATTTGACTGAACTTGTTTTTTATTTTTAGACATTTTGGGACTTGCAGACAAGGCATTTAACATCGGTACCATGCCAGCCAGAAAATTATAAAAAACCGACAAAAGTAATTCTTGAATGACGTTTAATTCGGCATAAAAATACCGAATTAAACGTTAATTACAATTATTTAGTTTTAAGCACTTACTTAACACACACTTAGCGACTCAGTAACAAAATAACAGCCTTTTTTGGGCAGTCTTGCAAAAACTACTGCGCTGCCTGGACTGTTCGCATAATTGAAAACAAGTTTATACAAACACATATATACACACACATTTTATCATAATTTATAATGATTAATCGACATATTAACACTTGTTTAATCATATCCGTAGTAACCGCAGGATCAAGTCATAATAATTATTATTATACTGTGATTAGGCTTCAGAGGTAAATTAGTTATTTAAGTAATCAGTGATTAGCAATACTGCAGTGTTACAATTTAATGAATTAAGTATACACATATTTTTTTTAATGGCAATACCCATGCCACAGATGACACCATTTTGCCACAGTAATGTTATTTTTAGTGAATTGAAATGGATTACAAATCTTTAGACATATGTATATTGTATAGTCATAAAAAAGATTACTACTTTACTACGTTTCGTATGAGCTGCCTATACTGAAATGATTACCTACTTGCAGTGGCGTTCTACTGTTAAAGTGTTTTCTACAAACTATTTTACTTTTAATTATGAGTAATCCCTTCCAATTGATATAGTGTTTTATCTCACGAAGCGACGCGCCCTTTACTTGTGTTTAAAGTGTACAAACACGCTGTGAATGTGTAAGCGCAGGAGCTCTTGGTACCGACTGAGGCAATGGCGAGTTCGGAAGTGTATGTTTGTATGCCTACGCTACTCCGAGTACACCTAGTTACCATAAGTAAAGCGCGTGTCGCTTCGTGAGATAAAAATACTGTACCTATTTTAAACAAAACGGATTCTTATCGAACATGTTACGTATTTTACACATGCTAAAAACTTCATGGAAGGAACTATAAAACCAGTGATGCACGCATGCATTGCATCGATATTGACAAATAGCAGTATAATGTTGGTGTGACGTTTGGCTATAAATCCAATATCGCGAAGGAAGTTATCCGATGCCACATTACATTTGATCGTATCGCGTGCAGCGAATTTTAGACCAGAGATCGTTCAAAATATACCAACAACATGACAGAATTTAGTATAATGAAATGCAATTTGCCAAAGCTTAACAATAACTTTCAGATAGTGGCGACGATTCTCTTGTTCACAAACTAAACTAAATTTAAGTTGAGTGCATCTTTTTCTTTCTATTTCATTAAGGACAGAAGATATTATATTAGATTTTAGTTTAGTCCTGTCAAATCAGTCAGCGCCTGACGTAAATTGACGTATTTTTAGTAGCCAATTTTTTAATCACGTCTAAACTTGCCCATGGAATATCTTAATTTCACAGGACTAAACTAATATTTATCTTCTGTCCTTTTCTTAATTAAATTTTATTTTATTACTTAAGAAAACTTACAATTTCACAGGATACAGATAGTTGACAGTTAGTGAAAGAAGGCCAATTAAAAGTTTTCACAGACAATATTAAGGTAGCACAAGAAATAGTAGACAGGCACAAGAGAAAGCAAGAAATAAGCACACGTAGAGAATTAAGAAAAGACTGAACAAGTCTAACTAAGACTAAAGAAGTTTTTACATAAAAAAATAAAAAGAAAACGATGCACTGAACTTTAATTTAGTTTAGCTTGTGAACAACAGAATCGGCACCATTGATGGACTTGTCAGTGGCAACAATCGAACAGTAACCTTATTAGAATGAGAATAAAGATCACTATGATTTGGACAGTGATGCAAAATCAGAGGTAAAAAATAACTGAACAGACAGTAGTATATTAATTCATATTTTTGACTTGTACAGTACCCGGACATAATTTGACACATTGAACTTTACAAAGAGACTGTCATAAAGGTATGAGTGACAGGGACGACGCTCTACAAAGCCGAACTTTTTCTAAAACTCGATGTGTTTACGGCCGGGTACTGTTAATGAGATAATTGTATCATCACTTTTAAAAATATTATTAGATTCAAACCCACTGTAATCTGTTGTCGAAAATATCTGGACTTGTCAAAGGGTTCAGCAGGAAACACCATATGCACAATCCTAGTAGGAAATTGAATACTATTAATACCCGTTGTAGAGGTGGGAACTCGAATATTTCGATAAAGTTTGGAAATCCCATGTGGTTGCAGAACATATGTGCGACTAGAGGAGCGACGAAGTGTCCTGAAAGCAAAATAAAAATATAATAAGAATTGTATTGTATATCGGACTGGTGTCCGCATCCAAGCGCGTATTTTGCGTACGGAATATATAGGAATTATTTAATTTAAAAATATATTGTGAACATATTTTCCGTATTAATGAGGATAAAATAATAATAGAATAGAATGAAAACGTATAGACACAATTTTCTAGTTTCACGCCGTGTAATAATAGACTACGTAAGTGACACGTATCGTATACTATTCTTATAGCTCGTGTGACCTAAACCTTCACTTAAATCACGCTTTTTTGTGTAAAAATGGACTACTTAGGTCACAGAAAAGCGTGACCTAGGGTTTAGGTCAGAGTGCTATAAAATATTTATTTAAAACAGTATAAATAACTGTTTAAAATCTCCATAAATTGAACTCACCTGTTCTTAGAAACAAATACGCCGAATAAGCACCAAACAAACTGGTGTATACAAACTGGAATGCTGAAAATAAGCACAAGTTATAAATAAATAAATTGATAGATACAGTATTACATAGTAAATTACTTGTTTTTTCCTGTTGGTAGTATTTTAAAGTAATGAATAAAACTGTAATATACCATTCTACCATACTGATTAATTACCATAATTGATTGTTATTTATTACATTTTAGAAGGATGTGGTTGCCTATTATCCTGTCATTATTTTTATTTTAGTCGCAATTTGGTAGAATGGTACGCACGACATATACAGCTGGCGACTGTACAGTATAAGCTGACTTCTCATTGTACGAAAAGCCTATACAATGCGAGGTCAGCTAAAACTGGAAATGTATAAGCTTGGTGTGTGTATCCAGTTTCATGTTAAAATTACATATATCGATGGTCTAGAAGACAATCGTGCTAAGTGCAAAATTTTGAATTTTTACATTTAAATGCCAAACGATCATGGTCATTTTGGACTATGAAAATACAGAATTTCGTCCCAAGATGAGACTGCCACCAAAATGTAGTACATTGTTAATGTAATTATTAGATATCATCAGTTTATTTTTAAAAGCTGGGGAAGTATAGATATTTTATATCTTTATTAATAACTTTGCTTTATCAGAACGCAGTATAAAATATTGATTTTGAACGCCACTATAATTATTAACGTTACTAGAGAAGTCACTTTAAGTTGGATCTAAATCGATTTTATTTTTTTGACGTTTATTACTAGTCTACTTTGGTCTACGTCAAAAACCTCCAAGTTCAAAGAGCCACAGATTAGTAATATAACCTAAGCTCAAAAAACATATTTCTTAATTACTTGACTCTCCCATCTTTTAAAAATATATTAAAGGCCGTACTTAGTTACATATGTATATATAGACAAATGAAACAACGTTTGTTTCATCAAGAGACGTTTTGACACATTTTATTAGTTCAAGCATGTTAGGAGCGTGGCCATGATTCTTTACTAAATGAGCATGCTCTACGGTTTGCTCTTGTTAAAATAAAACAATTCCATCTCTTTCAGCCTAAATTGTGAGTGTACATTTGTATTAAGTGACATCAACTAGAACTCATAAAAGTTAATGACAGTTAGTTGCCATCGTAAAAATAACAATATTCACATCTTGATTAATAATTGGACCCATTTTTGCAAACAAGAACCAACCCACAGCAGGTTGGCTGTGGGTTGGTTCTTGTTTGCAAAAATGGGTCCAATTAATACTTAACTAAACATATTCACTTTAATATACACTCTACCTTTAAACAGTTTTGAGTTCCAGCTTTTCAAACTTAAATTAACTAAAACTGTCCATCTGAATAATATTGCTAGTTCTTTAATTAGTATGTTTGTCTTCTAGACCATCAATATTAAAACTTGCTTCTTTAAAAGTTGAAATATCGGTTTCAAGGCTAAATGCAATCTCACTTTATCAACCCTAATCTGCCTGTTTGCCACAGTAATCTGGCTTTATGTCTATCTTAAAAACAGATGACTGTGCATATACAAACATTATTTGGTTGATATGATAGGTTTTTTTACTAACACCATACTATAAATAAGGAAGCCCTTCTCTAATGAATGACAATTGTGTCGAAACAATTGGCTACACATACTGAATACTTGCCAAAATTGTTTTACAATCACGATATTATCTAACATTCAATACCTAAAATTTAGCATAGTTTTACTGAATACTTTTTCTTTCTTTGTTTCTATAATACTTACTTGAGACACCGAGGACTGATATAAAATCAAACCCAGCATGCATCTGTTCTAACATATGATGGAAATGAGCTGGAATAAAAAACATATTCTTTATATTATTCTCATCACTGTGATTGTGTGTGGTGTAAAATAAGGTTATGGTGTGGCCCTATTCCACCATGAATTAATGAGCCATATCTATGATCAGTGTCAGGACATTATTTTGAACAGCTGCAGTTACAAAATTGTATAGACCTTTTATTGGTTGTCTTGGAAACAATATCCAATTCTAAAACTCTTTGTTATCAGGGCCACACATGTTTTTTTTTTCTTTTCTTTTATAGACTGATTTGTTCATACACTAGTAGTTTGCAAGTGTAGATTACTGATCATTTATCAGTAGTGGATAGAATAAGGCTGTCAATGTCATGTTTCTATCCATAAGAAATAGATAAAAAAAAGAACATTATTATCCATTATTATTAAAATAAAAAAAAATACTTAAACACTAATAAGGCCATCAATGATGATGATAATGATAATTCATTTGATATTTCCATTTTCATAATAAAATTTATAAAACAATATTGTATGTACAAAAAAAACATAACATTGATTATGTAATTACTAGTACAATTAATGTAAATTAAAGGTATTTTTAAGCTTAAAACAAGCACTAAGAGGAATATTAATCATATTCATTCAAGACCACATTTTGTTTCAATCATCATGCTGTTAGCAGTAATTACATAATTTTTATTTTTTTTATTTTTAGCCTATGTCATCCCACTGTAGAGCATCGTTTTGAGCTAGTGGGGATCATAAAGCAGGTACCTTATTCAGTGAAAGACTTATAAAATGGTAAATAATATGATAGTATGAAAGTCATAAAGAATAGGAACAAATAGAATAGAAAAAATTACCATTTCACTTGACACAATGTTTTTTCTTTTATATGTCATTGCAGCTGTAGCATGCCAAAGAGGCTTTAATAGACCAATCCTGTCTATAATCTAATTAGCTTTCAAGGAACTATTTTTGTTATTCTGGGCATGATTTGATTTTATTTTGTAATGTTTAATACATTACAACAAAAAAAACCAAGGGGCATACAGATACAGAATAATGAATCACCTATTCCAAAGAGTAGAGGGCCGGCAAACACAGCAGTCATAGGCTCCAGACATTGTATCAGCAGTGGTATCATGCAGGCTCTGAACACCCACTCCTCACTCAGTGGGGCCATGATGTAGTTCCTCACCCACACAAGATCCCGCCAGCTCGACAGCCAATACATGGGCTCTGGATGGCAAAATAAAAGATAGGTGTGATTTATTAAAGGCTATTACAATTTGATAATGTTGTAAATCTTTAAAGACACATTTAATTGAGAATTCACAAGGTGAAACATTTGACTCTAATAGAATCTTCAATAGAATATCCTGATTACTATATTTTAACTATCAAATAAAATGAGTATTTACCTGCATATAGTTTCCATGTTCCAGATAAAATCTGCATAGTTATTGGTCCCAAAAACAGTGAAGCAGTCAAAAGTAGGGACGAAATAATTGCTGGTATTATACCCGACCACCGCAGTCCTAAGTGTTCATATAAGTCACCTTTACTTAAAGTTTCTTCGGTGATAAAATACTGAACAAGAAATGGAGCCAGTAACATCATAACAGACACACTGAAAAATCTTCTTTTGATTGTAGACGGATGATCCCTAGGAAAATTATATCATTAGAGGCTTGAATATCGTTAAGGCATATCACAATGATAGTAAATGATATCATTGCATTTACCTGCTCCGTGTAGACTTCCATATGTACAAGCTCCCGACATATAAAACTGTTAGAAAGATACAGCACAAAACAGACAAACTGCACTGACTTGCACCAAACCAATCTATGAAAGACATGTTTAATTAATACGTACAACCACTGTAAAAGCTCAAATTACATACATAAAATAATGAAAATTAATATTTCAAAACAGCACTAAGGACATTACACATGACATTTTGTGACGATGTGATATTTGACAATGATTCAATCAATGAGACTAACTGATAAGTTACTATTGGTTACTATGTTATTCTATTCTATTTTTCTCTATGGCAATGGTGCCGCTGCCAATGTCCAACGCATAGACATATATAAGGTCAACTTTTATCAAGTACAAAAATTTAAACAGAACGTCTATCTATACGATAGAAATACGGTCCTAGCATTTTTTTTCAAATAATCAGACTAGTTTTTTTTTTTCAGTTTTTCTAACACATAAATTATAATATTTTTAAAAGGGTGAATATTCAAAGTATACCAAATTCACATGTTCTAGTGGGTAAAAAATTTGAATTTAGGTTTAAACTCGATTCAATACATGTATGTAATGTAAACCTACGATTATTAACAGGTGTTGTACTTTTTTTTTTAGTTTCTATGTTAATTATGCATAAATTTTAATATTAATGACCCAAAAACTCATTACAGGGACCTGTTCCATTACTAGATTTGATATATTTATTAGTATTATAGGAAATCTAGTGCGAATATCGTTAAATTGACTAGTGTGTCGAATAACTTAGTCTTTGTTTGTTTCATAATTATAAACTAATCCGTTGATTTATAAATAAATTAAAGACTAATTTGTTGTTACAATTTTGTAACGGCGCAAAACTCATTACCAGAACCATGACGGTAAATCGAATTTTACACGACAAAACCCTTTGATCATACCGCCTTTATGTGAACTGCCGCTTCCCTGCTCTTCAGTCGACCGGCAAACGTAACAGTGGAAGGACGTACGCAAGATTTCGGGCCATAAATTACGATCGATGTGAGTATTGACAGTGTTTGGTCCATTTTGTTGTTCATTACAAGTCCGCTTACATCTTGATACGTAAATAAACTTGGTATTTTTTTGTTACATCAATTCATTAGATTCTGTGTCATTTTCATTTTTTAATATGTAGATAACATGTACCTACTTATCATAGATAAATGTAAATTAACCTAACAGTGCTTAATTTTCATAACCGTGTCCTTCATTACCGTCGTTTACCGTAACCTTTTTGTGGTCACGGTAATGAATGAAAAATACGGTAATGACTCTGCTTCTATTTAATACTTTTTTTTAATAAATAATTTTTAAGGCGGTTAAGAAATTAATATTAATATTGTTGCTAAATAATATACTTAATATTTCAGTTAAAAATGGCACGCCCTAAGAAGACAATAGAGGAAATTTTAGCCAGAAGAAGAATCGCTAAGCGTAAAAGCTACGCTGCTTTAAAACAAAACGAAGAATTATATAATATTGAAAAAGAGAAGGAAAAAGCAAGATACTTGAAGAGAAAATCTGAAAACAAACTTGTTAGTACGAGGGCTGCCTTTTAAGTTGTGTCGTTTGAAATAAGTATAGACGATTTAATAGATTATTACCATTTATTGTTTTTCAAAGAACTCTCCGCGATATTTAATATACTTTTGAATGCGTTCGAACCAGTTTTTAAAACACTTATTCCACTCCGAAGTGGGGTAGTCAAAATGGTCGATTTGTATGCGTCAACAGCTTCTTTGGGTGAGCTGAAACGTTGACCACGAAAACTTTGCTTAATTTTGGGGAACGTAAAATAATCGTTAGGGCTCAAGTCAGGGCTGTAAGGCAGGTGATCTAAAATTTCGACATTTTGGGTGCTCAAAAACATCTTTGTATTGCGGGCGGTGTGCGAACTTACAGTAGCAGTACCATACGACGCGACGTCTTGAGTTGTTTTTTCGAAACTCTGTGATGACTTGTGGCAAACAACACAATACCAGTCAGCGTTAATCGTCTTACGATCTTCTAGTACAATAGTGGCGACGTGACCACTCTTTGCCACAAACGAGGCAACCATTTTTTTTTAAGTGCTCCGTGAGCGTATGACTTTGGTCGGTTTTGGCTCATCTTGGAAGACCCAGACAGTTGACTGCTGCTTGGAATCTGGATCGTAAGCATATATCCAAGACTCGTCACCACTAATCATATCATAAACGTGTTTTGACTCTCCTCGGTTGAATCGCTGCAGAGTTTTGCGACACCATCTAACACGAGCTGCTTTTTGGTCGTCGCTAAGAAAATGTCGTATACAAAGAGAGATCAACTTTCTTACGCCGAGTTCTTCGTGCAGGATTTTTTGGATAGTAATCCCTGAAATTCTGGCTGTCTCTATTTCACGGTATGTCACATGACAATCTTCGACGATTAGCTGCCGCACGGCGTCGATATTCTCTTGCGTCATGGCGGTTTTTGGATGACCTTCACGTGGCTTGTCACTGAAGCTAGAGTGCCCACGTTGAAATTCTAAATACCAGCGCTCTACAGTCCTAAGACACGGTGCTGCAGCACTAAACCCAGAATTGATCTCGTCAAAGCACTGAAGTCGCGTTAATCCCCTTTGAAAGTTGTAGAAAATTATCGCACGCATATTTTCCTTTGATATTTCCATTTTTACAACCGACTTATCACCTTTGAATAGACGCTACAATAAACTATTCGACCTATCAAAAAACATTCTTTTGTTTTCGAATTATAAATTCAAAAGATGAAAAAGTCATAAAAACATAATTATGACTTTTTCATCTTTTTAATTTAGATTTTTTTTAATAATTGCGGGAGGTTTGCAAACGACACGACTTAAAAGGCAGCCCTCGTTTCCTAATCAAGAAGGCTGATTACCAAAAATATTAATTTATGAAAGACTTTTATTGTTATTTGTATTTCAGTCACTAAGATTTTTGACATTAGGCTTTTGTGTGATTGCGTTCCGTATATCAAAATCGGTATCGTTTAATACGACATTGTAAGGCTGATTTTTACCAAAACCATTCAATTATGAAAGAACTATTAGTTATTTTGTTAAGGCGATTGTTTAATAAACAATGAATGATAATCTATGGTACCTTTGTTTTTTTTTATATTCACATCTTTTTTGTATCATTACCATGTCTTTGTATTTCATCACCGTATACCTAAGAATTCATTACCGTGGATAGGGTTCATTACCGTAACTTGGCACATATTTTAAGTGGCCATAACTCTATCAATGTTTGAAATATATGCGTGCCTTTCACATATCTGATAAATAAAATAATGCCAAATACCATAACGCAACCAAATTTAAAAAAAAATGAAATTATAATTTTCGTACAAAAACTGCGCAAATAATGTCGAAACCGAAGAAACACCCAAAAGCATACTGTATACCGACTCAATTGTTCTGGGTCTGCACCCCCAAAAAACCCACGGTCATTAAACCCGGTATTACGTCATCGCTCGGACTTGTGGTCGAATCTCCATCCCTAGCTATGCTACTCGAAGCTATGATACCTAATTAATGTAGACTATAAGAAACGATATTAACCTTTGCGCTAATCTATCGTATTTTAATTTTCCATCACACTTTTTCAGGCTTTGGACTGACAAGTTAATACTTACAATTTGTTATTTTGTTTTAGTAAGTATTGAATTAATGTAAAACTGTTAACAACTTACCTTACGTTTTGCATTAACTTGGCGTGTTAAAAATAATCAAAATTCATTAACAGATTTACACTTATTTACACAATTTACTAGTTATTTACACATATCACATCAATTGCTGGACGTGACGCCCTTGATGTCGCACACACTGTCTAGCGCGATTGAGACAATGTCTCCGCACTTCAGTAAGCACTTGATGTTCACTGGACAACACGACAAATGCACTCACAATTCGCGCACGTAATTCTTCCACTGTACGGATTGTATGACCGTCGTTCCCATACACTAGGTCTTTGGCCCTACCCCACACGTGGAAGTCCATTGGCGTCAAGTCAGGTGAAAGTGGCGGCCAGCGGATAACGCTACCACGCCCAATCCATCGCCCTTGGAACGCCTCGTCCAAGTAGGTGAGAAGCATGTACCTGCGGCACCACACAAGCACATCCAGCAGCAGCTCTGACCCGAGTGAAATGGAAGGTATGGTACCCTTCACTGAGCAGGAGCTGCCACTCCTCTTCAAGCTGCACTGGGTGTCGTGGCCTCCCCGAGTCAATAAGACGAGGCTGGAAGTTCTCACTCTCTCTGAAGCGCTGCACGGCTCGAAGAATGGTACGAATATTGACCACTCGTCCAAATCTCTGGGCGTACAGTTCTTGTGTCCGCAACATTATTTCACCTGCGTCGTGAGAGCACATAGCCATATTCATGTATTCTCGGGATGAATACCGATACGGCATTTCGAAAATTTTCGCACAGACAACACGCACAATTCAGTAACTTGATTTTAGCGAACTGAAAGAATCTCCCGTGCTCAATATTGGCCGCGCCAGGCGGTGGCAGCGGGGCGAAGACGGGGACATGCCGCCGCCGCACGTGTGCCATTGTTATCAACACACAAGAAACCATTGTTATCTGCTTAGAGTACGTTAGCCATTAATACACAGGATGTTGAATTTTACTTTTTAAACAAAATGGTTTTTGGTGTTTTTCTTGGAAACTAGCGTATAGAAATGTATTATTTTTTCAAGAAATGTCTATCTTAAGTTATTGAATCTATCCTTAAAATATTTGTACTTAATAAAAGTTGACCTTATATATATCCCATCTCAATGGTCCAACGTGATATTATGAGAAAACATGCGAATAGAAAAAAAAAACTAAAATTCTAAAGCCAATTCCAGTTAATCAATAAATCGTTGAATTTAATGTGAAACTTGTTGACGAATATTAGTGGGTACGCTGAAACAAACTAAAAAAATAATTGTTTATTATATTATTGAATAGTAATACATAATAGTAATACATACATAAATATCATCATAATTTGATGTCATTGACGCGTATAAAATACATCAAAGCCTCAAAGAGCTTTGGGGAAGAATGTGTTAGTAGGGATAGAAAGTTAGTTGGGAGAGGAATCTTTAATTTAGGGAGATGGCTATATAAGTCATGGGCTGGGTTATTATTGGAGCAGTTAAAAAAGATGTGCTCCAAAGTACTTTCATCCAACCCACATTCGCAGAGCGATGAGTCTCTGACCCGGATTTTGTGAAGGAATAAAAATGGCCTATGCGGCGACGGGAAATAGTAGATAAGATTGACTATACTCTATGGACTGATGTATTAGTGATAGCATTGATAGGAGTGACTGCGGTGATGAAGTACAAGCGTAACCCGTGATAACACAATGGATTAACAACTCTGTGCAACCCAAAAAAACTTTTTAAAACTTTTGAGTGACAGATGACGATCTGCGAACGGAGTATTGAGTATCGTTAGAGTGAGACAGTATAAAACTTCGAAGCTTTGCTTCTTTGGGAAGTTATTCTGTGACATGATGGTTTTGGTCATTTGGAACCACGAAAATTACCAAAGCACAAACTTATGCTTTAAAGAAAAAGTTGAAAATCTATTAAAGAAAGACAGATGGTAGTAGCATGATGTGCTGGCGTCTTTACATTAATTTTCTTATGTTCAATACACAAAGAAATGAAAAAGAAAACACACACAATAACTTGAATACGAGATGGCTAAATCATATTTTACATTGAGCTGCCTTCTGCTGACCTCAACTTTCGGCTTGTTTGGCCAAGCCTTATGAAAACAGACCTTAGGGCTTTTGACTGCCTTAGTCGCCTTAGAATAACCGGCAACAATAGTATTAGTATGTATGGTACATTATCTGATCGTGATCGATTATTCACCTCAAAATGTATTGATTTATTCTAACAGTGAGGACAAGGACGTTAGTCTGAAGCCGGAAAGTCTGACAACCAGTCATAAAAAAAAAAAATATATATATTTAAAGGTAACAAAGACCCATAAATAAATAAACAATAAATAGCTGCATCTGGTTAGGCTGCAAGCCAACCCCAACAAAGTATTTAAAAGGCCAAGTAGATGATGATGAGGCGAAGGACAACCATCAACATTGATTTAATTTACTCTGAGGAGGCAATGCCAGGAATGGAGATGTACGGATATTTTTTTGGGAATAATGTTCAATTGGTTACTCATGGGCTAGTCGCAGGAGGTTCGCAGTTATGCGCTATACTATAATATACTGTAGTCTTTGGTCGCAGCTCAGCAAGCCCTGCTTCGTTAGCGGCGCAGATCGTTAAGACTTGTCCTTCTGACAGTTTCATAAGGTCATCTAATCTAGTGAATGTAGCATCTAGTCTGATGAATCTGGCGCTCGATTGACGTTGACAGGAGGGCGCTGTTCGCAAACATTTGAGCAATGGTTTTGTGAAATGTATTGAAAAACAAGATAGTCATTAGTTCCAATTTTAACCATGCGGCCATGCGGCAAAAGAAGCTTTTACAGGGAAAACGAGTTCTTGGCAACACCGAATATTATTAGAACGATGCTATTTTGAACGCACCAATAAGTAAAAAAAAAACGCTTGTTATTTCTTAGATGGCGCTGTGATCGGTCGCCATGTTAATCCGAAATCCGCCATATTTTGCTGAGAGTCGCCCATCGCTTGAGGGTAGTGTGGATTTTCATCATAATTTATTCAGATAATGATTATTATCAGTTTAATATCATAATTTTAGTGTCAGTGATTAGTGTGATATTTATATAACAATAGAACTCTCATCTAGCAATAATCAATGTGGTATAATCTCTCGTTTCCCGTTTGTCTGCCCAATCTAATCTAAACAGAAAATGGCCGACGGTGTTGGTGCGGGTGTCTCCTTTGTTTAGGGCTGAATTCTAGTGAAAATAAGTGTTAAAAGAAATAATGCCTAGTGCCTCGTTTTCCTCTTCGCGTTCTTACGTTCGTAGATCGCGGAGAAAAGGCGGACATCGAATACCACTACCTTCTAGGACACAATCAAGTAAGTAATCCGGGTCGGCTGAAGTCACCCCGATCTTTAGAAATGCTTCGTTATTCATATTTCCTTGATCATATAACTTTGAGTTACACGTAAATGCGTTTGGAAGTTGTTATGTAGTCTAATAATGGCTAATTTATGCAACTGTTTTATAGATTTGACATTCCCATTTTACACGAAAATGTTGGAGCTTGGTGTTGAATTTTGAATTGGTCGATCATTGTTCCTCGAACGTTGATTGACATGTAAATTCTTATTTCCATACATCCAAAGTTTCATGATGATATCGGGTAGCGCATTCCATTGACATTTTGCGCAATATGGGTATTGATTTGCTGGATGAAAACTTATTTTACAATGAATGACGAAACAGCTGTTCTGATACATAGCTGAAGAGCCGATGTGTATTTGTGTGCAGTTACGAAACGTTTTTCATTTCATTTCTCACACATGACTACAGTGTAGAGTACTTGTTTATTTTTTTGCCTCTTACCCATTTTGCTGTTCAACGAAAAAAAAAAGTGTATCTGTATGACATTGGATTCTGTCAAAATCTAGAATTAACACTTTAAAATCGACACTGTATGCTAGATTAGAGCGTATTTACGCAAATCTTATTGGATTTTGGACTATGTTAACATTTTCTTTCACCAGAATCATTGTAAAATTGTGTGATATTATTATTCCCATGGTTATTGAACTTTTGTATGAAGCACTAACAATTTTGAGATTTCCCATTCTGAAACCAGTTATTTTTTTTTCCAAAGAATGAAGCTAGATTACCACATATTAAAAACTTTAAATAGCTATTGTATAAATTCTATACTGACAAAGATTGAAATCTTTAGGCATAATACATATTATGCCTAAAGATTTCAAGTATCTTTGTTCTCATAATCAAACATGTGTTAAACAAATAATTTGTGAAATCCTTGTGAGTAACATTACTGTAAACTATAAATAGTTAATATACGGCTAATTATGAAGGACACAGAGATATAAGGAAGTACAATTTAGTGCTCATATTTTTGCATAATAACCTCCAAGCTTTGTCAATGAATACCAGTTTTGAATTAACAAACTTCAATGTTGCCATGGCTTTATGAATGCATCTAGAATAATATATATGATACCAAGTGTAATGATTTTGATATGATAAGGACAGGTGTTATGTTATTTGGCGGATTACTCTATTGTACTACAACATTGAACATTGATAAATATAAAATTATGAATGAGGAACTTGGAAGGGATTAATATATTCAACATGTAATATAAGATGACACCAACATTGTAAGGCCAGCAGCGCTTGTTAAAAAATTAAATGAAACTAAAGCTAAGCTTGACAAATTAACTTAAATATGTATAAAGCTAAACACATAAAAAGGAAAACAATAGCTTTCAACTCATTCAATTCACATTAAAAGTCA
>CATIVS010000191.1:0-22448 GCA_949629135.1 Eremobia ochroleuca | reverse complement strand
CAGTACCAAGCAAACATTTTGATTACTTACTTATGATACTAATTGGACTTGAAGAATATACAATTTCCTTAAGTTTTATTAACACTTAGAACTTCTGAGAGAAATTGTGTAAAGTGAAATCTTCACAGTGTTACTTTTAAAGGTAAGTAATAATATTACCAATCAAAATGTGAGGTGAGAATTATAAATTAATGAGTCAGTCAAGGCGACAATATTTTATTGAATTCCTCTCCAATAATGGAGCGACTATAGAATAATATTACTTTTACATGCCAATGACGACGTCATCACTTTCATAATTTGAAAAATCTAGGCAATCTGCAATCCAAATTATTATAGACTTGCCTATTGCTGACTATTGCATGTTATTACTAAGATTGTTTTAATTTACTCATCTCTATTACTAACAAAAATAATATTACCACAAATAAAGGACTAGAAAAACTAAGAAGTTTCCCACCATGTCCAGGAAACCCGATCAGTGTACTGCACAGGTGTGGTATCAACTTACTCCAATTTTTAGTTTTCAGTAGTGTTTTTTGCAACCATCGTCAAGATTGTTTCCCCCATGTAATCGCTTCCGTAATAGTCTCGACTAGCCCTTGATATTTTAAAAAATCTGGAGCTGATGTCGACCTACTGTTCAATGAAGTTATAACATGCAGGTTTTATAATATGACTGTTACATAGTTCTAGTCTTGTGCAAAATAGTTAAAATAGACACTTCAAATATTCAATTTGACAGAAAAGTATTACTTTATTTAGAATGTTTGGTCCATAACAAATCTGCTTATTGAACACACCTATTAACACTTACTATTATATTCCAGGCTGCGAACCAATTCTCTTCGGCATTGACTTCTGGACAAATGGGTCCAGTGATATCGCAATTTGGTTTGGCTTCGGAAGTCACAGCGGCTGCGAACACAGGCAATATGCAAGCTTTCTTTAAAGCGCTTGAAAACACTTCCAATGCATCCGATAAGCCGAAGGAGGATGACAAGAAGAAAGAAGAGAAACCCAAAGATGATAAAGGCGACAAGAAAGATGACGATGCCGAAATGTCACTCGATTGATTTGGTATTTAGTATGTCGTCGCATCTTAGTTATTTTTAAATGCAACGAAGCTATGTTACGCAAGTGTTTTATATTCGTTAGTGATGTATTATTACATTGAAAATATAGATTTTCTTTTCAATGTTTTTTGTTTTATTTTTTTCACATAGCTCGCATTTACAAGGGCCCCCCGCTCACCACAATATATCATTTTCTTAAGCTTAAGCGGCGTGGACTTGGAGAAACGGTGGAATCGAATTCAGGCGCCGCCGGTGAACGCACGCTTTATAGTTCACACACACGCGGAATAAATAATAAAATTCAATAAGCGCCATGATAATATGAGCAAATACATCAAAAAGATGCAAATGCGTTTCTTATATTGATATTTTTTGGACTCCTATTGATTCATTCCTTTATGGTGAGAACACAAATGTAAAAACGTAACATGAAATGAAATATTACAATACGTCCTAAGTAGTAACATTGCATCACATTACTGGGAATCTGCTCCGCACATCTGGAAGTATACTCCCTAAGGCTAGTTAGCACTAGCGGCTGCCCGCCGAGGCGGTTAACCGCTAGTGCGTAACTAGCCTAAGATTAAGCCTAGAATGACAACACGATTTGACAGTTGTTCTGACTCCCGATGTGTTTTTGGCCCGTACCAAAAATTTTTAATCTGGAATAGGGTTCACTCGGAAGATGTGTATTGTCTATGCATCAGCCTGTTTTCGTTTACGATTTATTTTATTTACCAACTATGTTCTGATCTTCTCAGGATTAAACATATTAAAATGCATCATAAAACGTCCCGAATGGTACAGACACCAGCACATCAAGCTACTACAATCTGCCAGATTTCTTTAATAGATTTTCAACTTTATCGCTACAGCATAAGGTTCAAAGTTTATTGGGAAAATCTGACAGTTTCGGGTAGCTTGATGTGCTGGCGTCTGTACAATCCCACATTTATTGAAGTTAAACTGTTTGAAGTAATTTTGTAAGTAAAATTGATGGACCAGCAAAACTGAATTTATTAAAAAACCTTTGTATAGTGCTACCAAGGATATTTTGAATGACATTGGCGGGGGCGTTGTTGGTGAACATTGGTTTTTTTTTCTCGGTTGTATAAGTGACGTATCTCGATATGCGTATTTGTGTGCGTGAACCTAGCTACCGTTAGCAATAAAAACCTAACGTGGATTTAATTATTTATTTTTAAATGTAATACAAAAATAATTGTTACCGTGTGTGTACCATTGTTATCTATGCACTAAAAATTGTGGGAGCGTGAATCAATAAAATCTTAGGGCGGTTAAGACTGCTTCATAGGAATTGAATTTTTTTCCTTACAAGAAACTATCCAAATTCCGGAAAAAAGTGGTAATTTGTTGGAGCAAGGTCCGCGGAGTATGGTGGGTGTCGGAGACATTCAAATCGCTGGAATTTTAGAGTAAAAAAATGAAACAAAAATATATTTTCTTGCTTCAATCTTTCTGGAGTGGTTAAGGCACATTCCTTATCTACTACTGCGTTCGGCTTGAGCTTAGGTAGCATTCTAATAATCTAGACTGTGAATGAAACTACAATATATGTTTTTATCTGATCAATACAAAGATTATTTTGATTGTTTATATGTAGCAGGGATGGGGAAACTACGGCCCGCCAAATGTTGAAATATATCTAGTGTAATATTGTACAATAAATTAGTGATTCATAAAATACATATCAATATTTTTATTTCATTTAATAATAAAACCAAAAGTGCAACAGCTTGGCCCGCCATATATGTATTTTGTTAGTAAATATTGGCACGCGAAGGAAAAAGTTTCCCCATCCCTGGTTTACAGTTAAATAAAAATTGGTGAATTTCGATATCCTGGCCTAAAATATGATGTTTCATAGTGTTTTAATCACATCACTAGTTGAGACAGTGTGGTATCATTTTTTTTTTTTTCAAAATTCATCTGCCTAGCCTTTTCCCAACAATGTTGGGGTCGGCTCCCAGTCTAACCGGATGCAGCTGAATACCAGTATTTTAAATGGAGCGACTGCCTATCTGACCTCCACAACCCAGTTACTGGGTAATACGATACCCCTATGGGTAAGACTGGTTGTCACTTTCGGGATTCGGACTACCCGTAAAAACTGTCAAAGATTACGAATGACAGTCGGGACCAACGTCTTAACGTGCTTTTGCGAGGCACGGAGGGGTCTCGGTATGCAAAGATGGTCACCCATCCACAGACCAACCGCGGCAAGCGTAGCTTAACCTGATCGATCGACTGTGCGGCTGTTATTATTTAGCCACGGGCCCCTCGAATTTTTAGGTCTAGTTTTTTTTAACGAAATTACAGTAAGAAATGTAATTTTACTGCAGAGCTAATTAAAAGTCCCACTATAGCTACGACAGGGCCATTTTGACAGCCGCCTTTCCCAAAGACACATCCAATGTCAATCGATTGTAATGCCTTTCATTTTGACATCCATTGCTTCATAGGTTTCAAAAATTCGCCTGCTCAGAGACGTAAACAACTCAATGAACGTGGCTGAACTGTCAAAATGAAAGGCACTGCGATCGATTGCCATTAACCTTTTGAACGCCAATCACTTGTGTAATACGAACTTGTATACAAGTGATTGGCGTTCAAAAGGTTAAAAATTTACCCCGCTGGGTTCGATTCCCGGTCGGGCAGTGTTATTGGGTTTTTCATCTGGAATTTCTCAGTAGCAGCCCGGAGTCTAGACTTGTGACCAAAGATGTCAATAATACATGCTCGTCCGTTATTTCATCATTGGCGAAATGTGGGAGTACTGTAGGTACACCTCTGCCTAACCCTTCCGGAATACAGGCGTGATGTTATGTTATACTGTATGAATGATAAGTAATGAAATAATCATGCGTAGGCTGGCAATGGTACTTGAAAAACACCAAAACGAGAACCGACAGGCAGGTTTCTTTTTACGATAGATAAGCCGTTTTAGCGGCCAAAAGCTGAACTGTAATCATTTCGAGATAAAAGTAATGACGATTAGGAACATGTACGTCTTATAGGTAAAGTCCCACGTTAGTTCAAGGTTCAAAGGTGATATAGCCAGCTGCCATGTGCTTCTCCAAGATAAATAAATCGCGAAATGTTCACTACTTGGATGGATTCGGTGATGTTATATCTGCCATCTATTGACAGTAAAGAGAACTAAAGTTTTGTTGTAATTCGCGAGATGGCGTAGTGAATGAATGGCAAACGATTTCAAGACAGGGATGGCAAGTAAATTCGCTTTAAACATAAATAAAACTAAATAATGTAATAAGTGCAATAGTAATTTATTGAATAATGCATTTACGATTAAATGAACATAAACAAACTTCATTTAAAAATAAATATCTAGGTACGGTGTGATAACTAAACATACATTTTAAAAATCTCTTATGAAACATCGAAACGACGAGGACTGCACTAAACAAACTAATTGGAAGGTTGTTTCCTTTAAAGTACTGCACATTTATTATCAGGCTTAATTTTCAACGAATGGTCACTGTTATGCGAGTTGTTCTATGCCTTCTATGTTTGGGTAGATACGTGGATAGCGTAGTACAGTTGTACCAATTTTTGCTTGCTGTCAAAATAACGCATTATAAGCTTTACCACCGTGCTTTAAGAGTCATTATGTCTGATTCACACTACGCTGGCATTGTATATCTATACAAACATCTGTCCGGCTAGCTTGATATTTTGTATGTAATACCTACTTTCAAATCGGTAGTAATATTCATTCTCTGTCGGAGTTCAGCGCGGTGCGCGCGTTTTCATGTGCGAAAGCACAGTACATTGGTACAACAAATATGTTTAGATGATTCTCTACTTTTATGTAATTTGCATTAAATATCGCAAGTGCAAATAGTGAGAATAGTGTTGTGCTCTTAACTATGTAAACAAGCCTTTTAAATTGGTGTAATGGAACGAATACAGGTTTTGCAAGATGTATGAGTAACCAATGACCGCAGGGCATCCCTGCGCGGGGGCGGACAGGGTGGGGGGAAGGGAAGACCAGATTGCCAACTACACTTCGGTGGGTTCTCGGTTCATCTCGGACAGGATCAAAAGAATTTAACTAGTGAGTACCTATAATATTAGAAATATGTACTTACCTTTTGTTATTAAGTAATTTATTTTTTTACTTTTACAATTTTCATTAATGTAAATAACAAGGTTGACTCACTACACAAGGTGTTGTTATCATGACATGCTAATAATTTGTGAATACAAAAACGTAAGCGATTATTTTAAGGATAGATCTAATCACGTTTTATGTAGCGAAACTTTGGACGTTGGTTATAAAACTTATTTTAAGCTAAAATAGCTCTGGGAAAAAGGAACAAAAAAGGTTTGAAATAAAGAATGATACTAGATGTAAAAATGTTTAAGACTTGACCGCATAGTTTCGCGGCGAGCACAGTTCGCTGTTGGGTCTGATAAAACAACTTTTAGACAGTTGATTTTGTGGATAAGCGGTAGATTAGTTATTTGCGACAGCAAAGCAAAGACACGGGCGCACGGCGACCTCGAGCGATGGCGCGGGGAGTGCGGGGCGCTGGGGAATCCTTCTGGCGCCAGACCGGCATCGGCGTCTACCCGCGCCCCGCTCTCCTCCGCCTGTGCCCACACCCGCACAGACCAACTCGAAATAGATGCACGGTGATTTACGCCTCGGGCGTATGAGTAAATATGTTGCTTGCCTGCCTGCCTTGGCACGTCCGCCCGCCCCCGCCGCATGCCGATCTCCGTCCCATCTCAAAACTAACGTTCACAAACTCGTCGGGTCATACTTACTCTGTAATCAAAGAACAAATTTTGCTATCCTTTTATCGTTAATCCATATTCAGTAATCAGCAGGTACCGGTAGGTAATTGTCATAATTGATAAGACGTAGAATGAATGAATCGCACTTTATATTTTTAATAAATTCTTAGTACCTAGGCATATTTTGACTGACTATAATCACTTATAAATATTTATCCATATCTCCTTTCTCCAAGTGTGAAATCGGATGCTATACGAGTTGCTATTTTGGGTTGCTAGTCAACAAAAACCAGTAAGTAGCAGACCTAAGTTTAATTTACAATTCGACACTCGTATACTAGTACGGAATGCGGACCTTTTGAAGACTACACAATGACATAATTAGACGTTCATAATCCACTCTTGCACTTTAAATAAATAGGGACTTACATTGTAAAATGATAGATTCTTTTGTGAAAATAGTAGTAAAACAATGAGGGATTCCGTTACCTACGTTAGGGCTATGCGACACTAAGCTAAAGTAGCAATTTTGTCCAGAGAAAGCTTTTAGCTCTAGACGAAAGATAATAAAAAGTTCCTCTTTTAGTTATAAGTAAATAAAACTTACGTGTTTAGATTTTTAACAATCTGAATCACGCTTTAAAACAAAAGATTACTAATTCTCCCCATTAAGGATCTTTTTATCCAGATCGTTTATGTGGACGTGTAGGTACCGACAATGGCCGAGCTGGGCAACAACAAAAAGTGGACATGGTAAGACCGGTCCTGCAGGTTTCCGCCAACCATAGCACTGGCAGACTTTCGTTCATGTCGTCCACCGCCATTTTTCATTCATCTTACGCTCATACTTTTTATAATATTATTTATTACGCAGCCTCATTAATTCTTTATATAGAACTATGTAACCTAACAACGCGAAAACGAAAGAATGTAATTCCTGAAAGTAGTTTTTCAGAATCGATTTGGTAGTTGGTACTGAATACCTACTGGCTGTCTTCAGACATTTAAATACATATCTATAAAACGTCTCAAGAAAAATATTATAATAGTTATTTTGAGTTAAACATGGGCCAGCGCTCCTCGTGACTCAGACATTATTTTTTTTTTTTAATTAGGAGCCTCATATGGAGCTTCGGCATTGTTAGAAATTGCACCTAGGGCCCGTCCCCATCGCCACGACGGCGGGCGCGGCGCCGACGCCACCGTACAACGGCACGGCGCGCGCGTCAATTCTTAGTTGGTCTGCTCGAACGAGCAACAAGCACGTTGATGGCGCCGTGCCGTTGTAAGGTGGCGGCGCCGCGCCGTGGCGATGGGGACGGGCCCTAATTAGTTCCTTATAAATTAATAACTATGGTCCTTGGCAGCTCTGGACACAGAGGTGGAAAGAGCGTAGGGAGGCCTTTTCCCAGCAGTGGGATATTGACGGCTACTAAAAAAACAATGGGTTTGACAACGATCAAGTGATCTTTACCTGCGAAAAAGGTTAATCTTTGAAATTATAATAACGGGACAGGCGCTGATCTTTCCATTTGTTTCTCGGTATATCAGAGACTAGGCCAGAGCCAGACACACTACGCCACTTATTGCAATGGTTATCAAGTTATTGACTGGGTTTTTATGATTTAAGTTTTATTTAAAAATTATTACATTTATTTTTAACTAGGTTTTAACATAAAATGAACAATTCACTAATACGTAAGTTACCGAAGTCCTATACCAACCACGCAATTCATGTAAATGTTTGAATTTATTATAATTATTTGTATTGTAATAAAGATAAAGGTTTAATCAAAATTGAAAGTAAAAGTTAATTTTACCATACTACATTTATTTTTTTACTTTTATTACATAGCCTGTACTGTCACTTGCACGGCAGAACGGGACAATCAAGGGAACTTCTCCGGATATCTCGGCAATGTGGCACTGTGGGGCATATTCCTAAACATGTTTTTTTTTTATAAGTGTCCTGTAATGTATCCATATATTTCAGATAGAGTTTCTATTCCCTTTGTATACTAGGAGCGGTTTATTTCGTTATCTACTAGCACAATTTATTTTAATACGAACGTACGTACCTATGCGATTTACATAAATATTTCTAGCGTTAAATAAACAATATGCCGATATGTGAAGGCATAACTTGTGTATCAGTCGCCACTCGCCAGGTGCATTTTATACGTCCACGTTACAGGTTTAGTAACTTTCTGGGCCGCCCTTCATGATACAATTCTACTTCGTGCATTTAAAATAATTTTAACGAACCTAACTGGGTAAATAACTTTAGTGTTTACCAAGTACGTATTTTACATTAGTGAATTAATTATGTAAGTGTCGTAGAGGTCATTGGGAACAACGCCGGGTAGTCATTAGTGAATTTTAAGCATTTACTGTTTTCACGTAGCTAACATGTGATCAATTCGATAATCATATTTTGATACCGTAGGCTAGCGTGCAGAGCCACTTTGCTCTATTACAGTCCGATTCTATTTAGCAGAAGATCCTGGCTTGTATGTTAAAAATAAAACACTGGGATATTAAAACTAATATTTATTGAAATTTTTATGGTGCTTTGCATTTTACACACTATTTTGCTCTTTTTTCAAAGAGCTTTACTGCTGCATTTGTCTAACGTGTGGTTTAGCCGCGAAGATTAAAAATGTATGCTGTCCAATATATGGACATAGTCCCATAAAGGGTTTAACGTATGGCGCTAAAAGTATTTAATGATGGTGGTAAAAAGTGTAACTAACCCGCGGGGTAATTGAATAACACACTAACAGTATAGTAATGATTTCGTTTTGATAGTTCTACAACATTCAATGCGTTATTTACGTTGTTGAGCAGACAAATATTTTCGAACATATGAAGCAATGGATTTGCAATATCTTTGAAAAAAAATTCAGGTTGTGATTGAAAGTGTGTTACGCAATTAGGGTGCCGGCTGAAATCAGTAGGTAGTGTATGCTACCATGATATGAAAATTCATCTGATTTATATATTATTTTGAGACTAGCTGTACCCGCGACTTCGTTCGCGTGCATCCCACATAATAAAATATGGGTTTTAATTTTTATGCGCGGAGCCCTACTTTTTTTTTCTAACATAAAAGTATCCTAAGTTACTCCTTATAACATCAGCTATCTTTCAGTGAAAGTCCCGTTAAAATCGGTCCCACTTCAATTTTATTTATAGATCTCACAACAAATAAATTTCAAATTGCCGAAAAGTCTAAAAACATCCACCGCTAAAGATCAAATGTTACCTATAGCAGGCTACAGCGTGTGTACAATGTATGGTCGACCTAGTAATTGTTTTATCACTTTTGACAACATTCCCAGTACCTAAAATCAAACTTCACTATGGTTAAAAACATGTAACTGTCACAAAGACAAATACCTAGACCTTGTCGTTTTATGACGTGCAAGCAAGTGACATTCAATCTAAGCATGATAATAATTATGATAAAGAAATTACGAGGTCAATTATACAGCAGCAGATACAACAAAAATGCGCGTCTCGGGCTGCTGGTATATTTTTGTAAAAAAATCGGTCTTGATACCTAGCCAAACAGGATCTTGACAGTAAAAAAATATCTGTTGTCTCCAAAATCGAACCAATGGTTACTCTGGTCAGGTTGCTATCTTATCATAATATATCGGAATTTGCCAGCCATCCCTAAAATTCACCCTGTTAGTGAGTGTACGTGTTTTAGTAAAAGAAGTTACGAACGCTTTAAATTATTACTTTTTTTTAATCTGTGACTTAGCCTTAGCAAATGAAAACAGCAGTAAAAAAACCCTTCAGTACTGAATATTTTTTACTTAATTAATATCGATTTTTAAATAACGAACGAACAATAAGCAGAAATAACAATTAGCACCACCTAGTCTTTTTAGGGTTCCGTACCCAAAGGGTAAAAAGGAACTCCCGCTCCGCTGTCCGTCCGTCCGTCTGTCACCAGGCTGTATCTCATGAACCGTGATAGTTAGACAGTTGAAATTTTCACAGATGATGTATTTCTGTTGCCGCTATAACAACAAATACAAAAAAAAGAATAAAATAAAATAATAATATTTAAGGGGGCTCCCATACGGCAAAAAAAATCATGTCTATTTGCAAAATCATGCCGTTTTTATAGATAATTGTACGGAACCCTTCGTGCGCGAATCCGGCTCGCGCTTGGCCGGTTTTTTTCTATTTTGTACTTTTCAGTTATGCAATTAATACGATATTTTCACTGGAAACTCTAATCAACGGCAATAAGGCGGCGGTGAGGAACTTGTTAGACGCCATTTACTTTCTGAAAAACAATCGTTTGCTTTTTTGATTCAGATACTGAGAAATGAAACAGCAGCAATGCACCCTATCCATTAAAAATAACTCCACACTATAATAGGGGGAATCGAAGAAGATTCTAGGAAATATCGGAATCGTAAATGTGAAAAGGTTACGTAGGTAGGTAGTATGTGTGTTTATTACAGGTAAGCTCGTGCGTCTCGCCGGTGCGATTAGCGAATGAGCAGCGCACCGCGTGCTCGGGGGTATTCTGAGAATTGCATACTGACTGAACAACACTCAACAGTTATAATGAAGGTGCTTTTTAGACTTTCTTTTAACAAATTCAAATATCAGTAAGCAGCAAAACAAAAGAGGGGCTTGTGGCTAAGTAATAACAGTCGCACAAGTCGAAGGTTAACCTAAGCTTGCATAGGTCGGTCCGTGGATGGATGACCATGCAAGACATAACGAGACTCCTCCGTGCCTCGGAAAACACGTTAAGCCGTTGGTCCCAACTGCCATTCGTAGATCTTTGACAGTCATAACGAGTAGTGCAAAAGTCTGACAACCAGTCTTACCGAGGAGTAATCGCGTTATCCAGTAACTGGGTTGTGGAGGTCAGATAGGCAATCTAGGTACAGACGCCAGCACATCAAGCTACTACAATCTTTCAAATTTCTTTAATAGATTTCCAACTTTATCGCTAAAGCATAGGGTTCAAAATTGATTGGGAAAATTTGACAGTTTCGGGTAGCTTGATGTGCTGGCGTCTGTAGATCGTTCAAGTCTTGGTTTATTCTTTTGGTTCCCAAAAACCTACGAACTATATCGGTATTTTTTAAAATAAACTCGAGAGCAATGATTTAGTCACATAAAGAAACTAAGAACGCTAGATTAATGAAATAAATTGTGTTTAATAGACAACCAAATGTGCCTTAAACTAAAGTAATTACATGTTTGTGTCACTTTGTACTATATTCGTAAAAAAATACATAAACAAAAAAAATAACCAATCTGATGACAAAAATAGAAAAGCAATTTTTTTTTTTCTACCACTTCGTAATTTTCTTGAGTTTTAGTACCTACTTTGTATTACCCCCCCGTGCTGTCATCACTGCGGCTATGCGGTTTGGCATGCTGTACACCAAGTTTCTTATACGATGTTGGGGAATATTCTCTCTACGAGCGCGATTAGTTTGGGAGACAGTATCAGTACCTAAAGCACAATACATTTACTTGTGTCTAATAATAAGTCACCTTGTGAACTGTATAATTTTTGCGACAATAAAGATTATTATTATTATTATTATTAACTTTGAGGTCTTGAAGCGTAATCGGGGAAGGCTTTCGGTGTCTCACACATCGTCCGAGCTCGTCCCAAGCATGCTTGAGTGGGTTCAGGGCCGGGTTACGTGCTGGCCACTCCATACAGTTAATGTTCACCTCTTGAAGGTATTCATTCACAATTTCACCAGTATGAGGCCGGGCATTGTCATGCATAAAGATAGCATCCTCTCCCAAATTGACCATAAATGGACCAACCTATTCGTTTAGGATTCTTCCATGTATCTTTCGCTAGTTATAGTGCCGTTTTCTATAACCACCAGCTCTGTGCGACTCTGCAGAAATTCCGGCCCATACAAGTACGGATCCACCGCTATAGGCCACTTTCTCTTTGATGCATACTTGCTTGAATCGCTCCCCTAGTCTTCTATACACTCATGTTCTTCCGTCGTTCTTATAGAGCATAAATCTTGATTCATCTGAGAACATAACTCTTGACCAATCTTCAATACTCCAATTTAAGTGGTTGCAGACATATGTTAATCTCGAAATACGATGTCCACGCTCCAGTTTAGGACCGTTTGCAGGTCTTGATGGTTTTAAATTTGCTTCAGCAAGTCGTCTTACAGTCCATGCACTTGGGTTACTTCTTCCGAGGCTTCGTCGGAACTATGTAAGTGCAGTTCCTGTGAGAAAGCGGTTTCGAAGCATTGTGTTGACCCAGTATCGATCTTCTCGTGCTGTGGTACACCTGGCCCTGCTTGTTTCTGGTCTGCTTGGGTTAGAGTCGGTTTCCTCGTAACGTCGGAGAACTCGTTGTATAGTTGACAGCGACACACAAACTGTCCTTGCTGTATCACGGTGACTCCGGCTGATTTCCAGCATTGTGAAAATTCTGGTGCATTCTTCAGGTGTAAGCGACATTAAAACAGCTTCAATAATGATTATTGAAAATCAGGAACGCTGTTTACATACCTTTTATATGACAGAATATAAACAAAAGCAAAAACAGATGCAGAAAATTCGTAGTTACATTTACAAAAGTCCCATTTTTTATTTTGTCATTTTTGATAGCATAATTTTACAGTAACTAAGAAGTTTTATTACTTTCATTTACAGAACATTTTAATTGTCTATTAAAAACGATTTATTTCATTAAGCTAGCATTCTTTGCTTCCGAGACAGGTATCTTTATGTGACCCTAATTCATTGCTCTCGAGTGTATAATAAGGTTCTATGATTATATGCCATTGTCTTAGCATACATTAGAGAAAAAGGAGTATGGTTGTAAGAATTTTCTTCGATTTCATCACCCTCATGTGGCACAGAGTCTGCTTCTTTTTTATTTAACTTTGAAGCGCTCCGAACCTTTCTGCTAGTGGCCATGTCAATAAGGGGTAGGTAGTTACATAGAAACTATGTAAATGAAGTGATTAAAAGTCATTCAAATTATGTTTGCAATTTAAGTTCTGAAAAGGGATGTACCTATGATAGGACTATAAACGACAAGGTAGGTAATTATTATTAGGCACTATTTTTATATACGATGGTGAAAAACATTGAATTTTTCAGGCAATTCGAACAAGTGAACAACATTTGGTTGAATATTTTTCGTTAGATGTTTATCAAATACTATAACTGTATGTTTAACAGCTACAATTACAATTTTACTGTCATTGATGATGATGAAGTAATCAATACATGTTTCACAATTACACAACAGTGGCAACAGATGAATAATCAATTCATAGGCAATTTTTTGAGACCTGAGACACATCAAAGTACCTGGTACCTGGATATTTTTTATGTAGTGGCTCATGATTAAATAATAATAACAGCCGCAAGGGTCGATCGAAGGTTGCGCTAAACTTGCCGAGGTCAGTCTGTGGATCGGTGATCACCCATTTTATGGCGAGACCCTTCTAACCACGGAAAGCACGTTAAGCCCTTGGTTGCCATCGTAGCCGTCCCTGGTGTCATTCGTAGATCTTTGTCAGCCCTGACGGGTAGTCAGAAGCTCGAAAATCTGACAACCAGTCTTACAAAGGTGTACCTATCCCGTTACCCAGTAACTGGGTTCAACTGCATCCAGTTAGACTGGAAGCCAACCTCAATAAAGTTGGGCTTATTGTTGGTTGGTTGCAATTTTTTAAGGTCGGCTGACATAATAAACAAAATTTTGGTGAAGGTAAAAAATCATTCCCAAGTCTCAGTCAGAAATCAGTTTGGAGTTTATACAATGTGACATTTCAGATGGGACTTAAGGACAAAATCCAAAACTATGGGTAGCAGAGCAAAGTGTCCAAAGGAAGGGACTAAATAGGGGACAACACTGCGTAATTTTGAGGCTTAGAAACGTGGAAATTGGCGTTTACGCTTCTCTTTATGGATAACTAGCGACCCGCCCCGGCTTCGCACGGGTGCAATGCTGATCACTACATAGTATAAAACAAAATCGCTTCCCGCTGTCTGTCTGTCTCTATGTATGCTTAGATCTTGAAAACTACGCTACGGATTTTGATGCGGTTTTTTTTTATAGATAAGAGTGATTCAAGAGGAAGGTTTATATGTATAATACATGCATAATATAGTAGAGAAACACTGATAATTTTAGAGCCATTATTTCTCGTAAAAAGTATAGGATAAAAAATCGTTATTGTGGGTTATCCCTAAGAGATAGACATATAACCATTGTGGATTTTTTTGTAGACCTTTTTAAGGTGTACAATACTGTAGTACATTATTTATCTCGTAGGATTCAGCCAGCGTTTGCAATGTAAACGCAAAAAATGTGTTTATTTACGACATCACATTAGAAACCTCTAAAATTATCAGTTTCTCTACTATATTAAGCATGTATTATACATATAAACCTTCCTTTTGAATCACTATAGCTATTAAAAAAAAACCATCATAATCCGTTGGGTAGTTTCAAGCGCCAGCGGCCGACTCCCTGCCGGTAACGCCCGCATTTTAAATCTGTGATAACTTCGAAAATATTCATTTAATTTACATGCTGTAATGGATTAATGCTGTATTGCCTAAAATTGCTTCTTAAATAAGCCATTATTTCTCGTAAAAAGTTAAGGATAAAAAATGGTTATTGTGGGTTATCCCTAAGAGATAGACATATACCATCGCGGACTTTTTTGTAGAACTTTTTAAGGTGTACAATACTGTAGTACATTATTTTGATCTATCTCGAATGGTTCAGCCAGCGTTTACAATGTAAGCGCAAAAAAATGTGTTTATTTACGACATCACATTAGAAACCTCTAAAATTATCAGTGTTTCTCTACTATATTATGCACATATTATACATATAAACCTTCCTCTTGAATCACTCTATCTATTAAAAAAAACCGCATCAAAATCCGTTGCGGAGTTTTACAGATCTAAGCATATATAGGGACAGACAGACAGGGAAGCGACTTTGTTTTATACTATGTAGTGATAGTCACCTGCTTTATCGTATTTAGATAACTAATCCCCTAAGGCTCCTAAAGAAGTTGCCGATGAGAAATTCCCATCCGGCAGCTAAAAATGTAATAAATATCTATTCTTTAGTTTTGATCAAATCTCTCACTGCCTAAGAAATTTTATTTATTTTTTATAAAAGAGGTTTAGGTAGACGTAAAGTGACTAGTAGTGTAGTGGTAAATGGCTTCAAAATATTCTTAAAACCTAATTAAAATGCATTCATATTATCACTGTATACTTCGTGCTATACTCATGTGACTGTGCCACTATGCCATGGTTTTAAATTGTTAAAAGTTTTACTTAAGAAATTGATGCATAGTTCTCAGATTTCATGTCACTGAATATACTTCTTTAATCATACAATACTACAAGCGTGGCACTGTCTTATGTTGTTATCACCATCTTATACCTACCCACTATTTATCAGTGAGATTTGAAGTTGAATATGAATACTTTTTAGCGAGTTTATCGAAAATATTTGCATCAGTGAAATAAGATTACGGGTTGGTATACATATTGTGTTTATAGCTGCTAAGTACGAGAACCGTAAAAATGATCGATTATGTGCACTAAATAAACTGAAGTACCTAAATTATTATACCATTTAACATATAATTAGGTCTTGTTTCATAGAATCCGGCATTTTCTTGGTGACAAATGATTTTTTATGAAATAATCAATCAGAAAAGTTCCCAAATCGGTAAGTTGAACAAAAGAGTTGCATTTCGCGCCTTCGTTAGTTTTTTTAGCTGTTAATTATTGTAGGTACAGGTGGAACCTAGGGCTGGCAACAGTGCTTTTCTGTAAAATCAACCTGTAAAAACTAAGGTGGTGATCGCGTGATAGATGGGAGTGCGGTTTTATTTTGTAAACCCAGAATAACCAATCTTTAGTGTAGATTATTGTTTATTACCTATTATATAATCTAATCTCAGAGATGAGATCAATCAGTGCGTTTTTACGTGTTATATATTTATAGTAATATGTAGTACCATTTTGCTACGACAGGTGAGTTTCGACTGAGTACGTAAAGGTTAGCCAAGGAAGAAAAATTACGCCTCGCACACAAAAAAATATACATTCAGTTCATAGACTCACTGTCTCAATTATTATTATTATTTTGGTTTAATTAATCCTGATTTTTATATGGATTAAATGACCCCATAAGGTCAAATCACCTAACTTTATAAGTAAATAAGTACCTATGAACTAAATAAGTCCGATATCGTTACAAAACGTTCTCGACCATACCGCCACCATCCGTAGGCTAATTCTCAAGGTGTTCGGAGATCATTTAGCACTGTTCAGGTCCCGGTCAGCTGCCCTTAGTGGCTCGTTTTTATTTTTTTACAGTAATATCCGTGTCTATAATCTGAAAAGTACCGTAAAGTAGAATGGTGTGTTAAATATTAGTCGCTTTTACTCAAAATAATGTCGGAGATGTATCATTTAGTTTTTTCCGAATAGCAGTGAGATTCTGTAACCATCTCACCGAAACTTAGGTGAAGTGAGCGTGGAATGAGCTGTCAGTGTCATCCCACCTGATACTAGGGATTGACCATGCATACATATACCCCTACAAAATAGTGTTTTGACAACTAAAATACTAGTTTTGAAATTATATAAAATCATCAATAGAATTAGCATAAAAAATATTATTGAAATCTCGATTATGATTGTAAATGTTTGCTCAGTCAATCTCTAGCATCAGTGGGATGACACTGACAGCTCACTCCACGCATGTTTTCACGGTGATATTTTTACAGAATCGACACGCAGAGCAAACAAAACAACAAGAAATACAGTACGAAACAGAAAATGAGTGTAGGCGTTGAGAATGCACCTCGGAAGCGGGAATACCTCTCTGGCGAATATCCAAAAGACGATCCCGAGTTTCCGACCGACACGCACTCCTATCCCCAACACAACACTTGGCCGAGAAAGATTCTATTCTTTTATTTTTAAACAATGCCAATGTTTAATTCTTATCTTATAGTACTTAGATATTTAATTTTAACGCAGTCATAAACAAAAGGTTTGGTAGATGCCTTTTCATAAGCTGCCGGTCGATTCTGTTAGAATCTCTCCGTGAGAAGTGAGCTGTCATTCCATCTGATGCTACGGATTGATAGTAATGACAGCTCACTTTAAGCTCACTTCACCCGAGTCATTACGGTGAGTTTTTTACAGAATAGCACTACTGGTTCCACTTAATTATTTAATTCTTGTCAGATCATGTTGTAGGTAAATAAGTAGGTAATTCAATTTTTTTTTTATTACTTGGGTACATATTTACTATAAACTATACTAATATCGCAGTGATGAACGTCATTGAAGAAAGACTTGTGAATAGCGAATAGTTATTTATTTGGTCAAGTGCTACCCGTCTCGGTGTGACTCATGAATATTATTGTCACATTCATACATATGGCGTATTTTGGTCGTTGATACGTGAACGCCGGAATTCACGAAGAATGACGCCATTCTCTTATAATGCCAGTTTAATAAATAGGTACAAATGTGAATGTATATACAACGTGTAACGTTAAATGCGCAAAACCTGAAATTAGTTTGATCAGAATAACGAGCAGAATTAATTGAACCACTTTTTAATATAGGTCACATTTTTCAAAAAATCTTCATTAAAAACGTTGCTGTGTCTATTTTTTAATAGGTCAAGCAAGCCAATGTCAGCGCGGCGCAGCGGCCCGGTGACGACTCCTCCCTCGATAAAGCGTCGCCGCAGACGCAAGAAACGATCAGAATGGCCAGTAAAAATAAAACAGCACATAAACCTTTAAAATTTTTTGAATGACTTATTTTCTGTCTGAAATAGGTCAATTGAATTAAAAATCAGTTGGGGGTCTGAGGTTTTGCGCATTTAACGTTACACGTTGTATAAGTAATATTGCGTTAGAGTAGAGTAGCGTTAGTGTCACAGATTGTGGTGGCTCCTAAATTCCGGAGTAACTTTCCAGATCTGCTTTGCATTCCAATTATCCGAACCTAAATTCTGTATCTTGGGAAAATACAACTAAGCTTTTTCTTTCTATTTGCTGAATCAAAACTCATACGTAGATATGTATTGAGAGTTTGAAAATGTGTTATTGCCCATTTAAACAGGATATTATATTATCTAAAATGATTACTTAGTTCCTTTTAAAGAAATTAAATTGTAAGTAAAATCACCTAGGTAAATTAAATTCTAGTGTTGTGCAATTTAATTTAAAAGAAGAATCAATATCTGCCTTAGTTTTTTCCCAACTATTTTGAGAGTTGGGGTCGGCTTCCAGTGTAACCGAATGCAGCTGAAAACCATTATTTTAAAAGGACTGACTGCCATCTGACCACAACCTTGGTAAGACTGGTTGGTAACGGCTGTGAAAGATCTTCGAATAGCTGGGACCAACGTCTTACCGTGGTTTTCGAGGCATGGACTGGGTCTCGATATGTATTATGGATGATCGCCCATGCACGGACCGACCTCGGCAACCTTCGATCTACTCGTGCGGCTGTTATTTTTTAGCCACGCATAAAAAAGAATTAAATAATAATGATTAGTGGTTTATTTAGCTATACTTTATTGTACACCAGAAAATCCATACAAAAAAAAATACAATTATTACTACAAAACATCCACAACTACAAAATAAATACCTATGTATCTAAATCCAATGCTGTTGTTATTGCCAATGTCAATTTAAAATTATTAATGCTTATACTTTCTCTAAATGTACCTAACATAATAAGGGCGCCAATTGGCAAGAAAATTAACAAGAATTGCTATGCTATCTTGAATTTTATTTGCATTTCTGAATCATGTGGCTTCGATCCTTAATTTAGGATTTGAGTGGGTAGGTACAGTCTTTTAACAAAGACTTAATATTCCACCAAGTATTATAACATAATTTATATATTTAACTATATACAATTTATTCACATTTAAAAAATAATCCTTACGGTTATTAACGTTAAACTAGTATATAGGACTGTAGAAAATTTATAGATGCCTTTTTTCCGAGAAGCCAGTGTTCCGAGACACGTACTGTACCTATTTCGTAAGAAAGTTTACAAGAGAACTTCAAAACAGAGATTGGATAGGGTGTGGCGTGTGGCTGCCACGAGTCGGTCGGTGGCGTAGCAGTCGGGCAAGTTAACGATGACCTGGTTCCGAGGGAAGCCCGAGCAAGGTGGGGGGAGACGACGCGGTCGGTTCTGCATTCGCACTAGTCGCAAACTTGTTTAGTACACTGAAGCAGTTCACGTTCAAAAACTAAACATAGTTTATGCAGACATGTCAAGACTTCAAACGTAAAAATAACAGGCAGGTCTAGTCTAGGTAGTCTGTCAGCGTATTGTAGGCACATACATGTAGCTACAATATGTTTTCAGCATACTAGGTGTACCTGCATCGTATACAATGAAAAATACTCACATTGACGTCAGTTATTATAAATTGTAATACTTGTATGGAACAAAACAAGGTAAATACATTTAATACATAACACTTATTTTCCAATTAAATTCTAGGTAGAAATGGAATGTTATTCACACTTGCACTACCTAATTCTGTTAATTATTTCTTAGTAAATTCCAGCAAGCTCAGCCTGTTACAGTTGCCACTAAGACTGGTTTCATGGTTTCCCGCCCACGCGACTTCATGGCGCCCGGGTGGAATCACAAATTTATTCAACAACTGCGTTGCCAAATGGCTGTTTGTTATAGGCTACGATTAAAATTTTACCTGCACATACTGATTTTGGATGTATAGTAGAAGCGACAGACTAATTATGTAGGTACTAACTATATTATGGGTATACTTCATTTTAATTGAGCAATAATACAATATTGTTGATGACGTAGAATGTTACGTGTACAATACGTTTAAAATTCGGAAAACTGGTTTTTGTTTGTCAAATGGTTCATGGAAGAGCTGCTGGAAAAAGTTATCCAACATTGCTATTTAAAGGATCTGGCACTTACACCTATTTCGTTAATCATAAGCGTTGTCAGGTGCAGGAGACACAGAAAAAGACACTCCCCGTGGCGTGTAGCTCAAGGTCGTGACGTGACGTCGGCAGTCGGCAACAGGCGGTACCTACGCCAACTAAACAACGCAACAAGTGCCCCGCGCCCCCGCATTTCACATACCATTCGCGAAACAGCAGCCGTCATAGAATAACGCCAACCAATTTTTGTGGTTCAGTACCGAATAAATGCATTGAACTTTGAATCGTGATGTTTTGGCCAAACCTGATTTTGTGGCTATCTACATATTTATTTAGTACGTAATTAATTAATTTTAAACAAAATAGAAATCATTAGAGGATTCATAGTGAAGGACAACGTTGCAAAATTAATGGTTTTATTTTAAGCTGAATTTGGGATGGTGGAAGAATCGATGATGACTTCAGAAGAGTTTAAAATATAAGTAGAGACCTGCATAAGCAGTGTATATAATTGGAACAGCAGAACGCGTTAAGAAACAAGTTTTTTTTCTGTACTTATTGTTAGTGGTCGTCGTCGGAGTAGCGCTCGCTTCCTGACCAACTTGTGTTCACAATCGAACGACTGCGTGCTATCCTCGAAACGCGTGCGTCATCGCCTCCGCAATACTGATAAGCGCCTACCAATTATCATTGCAAATAATGTGTTTATATTATACATTCGAATCTAGCCCGAGTGCCATGAAGTTTCTTCACTGAAAATAAATTATCATCACTACGTAACTGCGCGACCATATAGATTAATGCTCGTATTATGCCAGGCTTATTTGTGTAGGTAAACTATGAATATATAGAATTTTGATAAAGAGGTCTTGCCGATAATAAGTTCACGAGATAAGTTAAATATAGGAAAATGCCAACAGTAAATTATTAATTGTACTTATTATAAACTAGTTACTGATTCTACATCTCTTTACCAACCGAGATACTAAAGACTTTTGTTAATAATAAATAATTAATATGGTAACTAGCTACCTATCGATGGCGCTAAATAGTTTCCTGCAATAGAGAATGTAGTTGACGGTGGCAAATAAAACCGATACCCGTTCTAGTCGAGCGCAGCCGTTACGAAATCAGCGCTGCATGAAAATTACATAAATTACATTGCTTGCCATACCGATACAAGTGATAGGTAAATAAAATTTGATGGTATTCTCTTCTCGCGTTTATTTACTGCTTAACAAGCGCTTTCTTGGGTAGTACCTATAACTACTACATCACCGTCTGTAAGTCACAAAGTGATAATAATTGACTTTTAATTCTGTTTTAATATTTTTCATAGGGGTTTGCACTATTTAATTAAAATAACAAATATTTAGGTAGGTAGGTATTTAGGTAACTAAGAACCAATTGTTTTAAAAGACTTCATTATAACTAATAGATGCCACAACATAGATAGAATAAGTGAATACAAGATTAGAGAAGAGAAGTGGATACAAACAAGTGAAAATGTCAGGTGATATCATCAGCATTTGATGCATTGCTAATTTTGACGTTGACTTGACACTTAATAATTAAGAGACCCTTTTGCCTTTCTTAGAGCAACACAATAATTTCCTAACTAAGATTTGAATTGTAGTTAAAGCGCAGGTTAAAGTCCGTGCATATTATGTAGATACATATAAATAGATTACGAAGAACAACCGATCCGGTTGCGGTGAAGGAGGGAGATAGATAAAACGCGACATGAATCACTACTTACAGCGGGCGCAGAGTGCGGCGCGCGGGTAGGGACGCGGGTGGCGCGGGGAGCCGAACGGAACGAAACGAACAAACCAACGACATTACAAACAGTTGAACACTCATCCGCGGTGCGGGAACGTACGCTGTTCCTTCTTAGAGTGTACGATAAACGAGACATATTTTTCCAGCATTCAGACAAAACAAATAAATACTCGTATGGTAATAATTGTTATCGTTTGCAAAAAGAAAGTGGCGTCGCAATACCGGAGTGCTAGTGAGACTTGTGTGACGATAACACAGGTGTTCACTCTGTGTGTGTGTGTGTGTGTGTGTGCCGTGTGGCGTGGATCGTCGCGCAATTATTAACGATGATTCACTTGTGCGCGGGTGAAATGCAGCCTATCGGACTTGTTGACATTTGTTCTGGAGGCGTCAACAAATGATATCAAGACGGCAATGATATAATGGTGGACTGATCAATTTTACCGCGGTAAGAGTACTTGATATGCAATAGGATGTGTTCATTCTTACATTATAAGCTCATTCAAAGTCGAATAATATCCATGTTTAATCTTAAACATTAAATTATTATGAAATATCTACTTAAAATTTACTATCGAAGCGTAGGTGCTCACCCAATCGCTCTACAGGTCAAGGATTCTTATCAAGATTTCTTTAAAATAAGTAAAATATATTGCAGTGTTTTACCATTATTACATAAGTATTTTAAATCCCGCAACCCCTCTAGGTGCCCTATATGACATATTTCAAGTAGTTTTAAGAAGTTGAAAACCTTTGATACGAATTAGCCTAAAAACCGCGAAGTAAACAAAGAAAAATGACCCCTACAGCC
>CATIVS010000190.1:0-16228 GCA_949629135.1 Eremobia ochroleuca | reverse complement strand
CCTGGCGGGCGCCCCGAGCGCGCGGTTCGCGGGCGCCACGCTGGCGCACCTGGAGCTGTTCGCGTGCGACGGGCTGCGCACGCTCGTGTTCGCCGTGGCCGACATCTCCGAGCAGTTCTACCAGGTCACTGCTGCGCACGTCGCAACTCACTGCAGGGCAGCAGTAGCACTCGTGTCATGATACCGTGCCATAAGCACGATTATAAGTGATGTCATAGAGTATACGACGCTGATTCCATTGTTCACAAACTAAAATTAAGTTCAGCGCATCCTTTTCTTTCTATTTCATTAAGAAAAGGACAGAAAATAAATATTAGTTTAATCCTGTCAAATTATTCAGCGCCTGACGTAAATCGACGTATTTTTAGAAGCCAAATTTTTAATCAAGTCGTTTAGACATGATTAAAAATTTGTCTATGGAGTATCTTAATTTGACAAGACTAAACTAATGTTTGTCTTCTGTCCTTTTCTTAATGCAATAAAAAGAAAAAGGTGCACTGAACTTTAAAGTTTAGTTTGTGTACAAGGGAATCGGCACCAATGTATATGGTCGTAACAGAAAACAGTGAAAATTATACTATAGGCAATTTAACAATTATTTTATAATTTTAAATTGTCTTATTCATTTTTCTTGTCTCTGTGTTTAATTTTCTTTGTAACGTGCATTTTATTTGTGGAGAATATTTTTCTTTATTTCTTTCCAACCGCGATTTTGTTACTTATACTCGTAATAACTTAACTAATTGCATATTTCTTATTCAACTATCAACTTGACTTTAGAACTTTCTAAGATTAATTGAAGATAACTTAACCTCCCTCCCTCTCATGTCGTAATAATGTACGTCGGTTGTCCAGGACTGGGCGAACACTTACCACAAAGCCAGCATAGCGATACAGGACCGCGAGCGGAAGATCGAGGAGGCTGCCATGCTCATAGAGAACAACCTGCGACTGCTGGGAGCTACGGCCATCGAGGACAAGCTGCAGGTCAAACACACACACATACACACTAAAATATAACGCGTAAGCTTTTGCCCGCGACGCGAAACACGAGGACATAGTCGCAGACAAAATCTAGCTATATATAAATATAGATTCGCTGAGATTTGTCTCATAGTAAACTATAATAACTATTGAGCAAGTGCTCAAACCAAAGTATAAAGAGGGGAAGTAAGTTATCTTCATACAAACGCACCGCGCGCGGCTTGTATGTGTGCGCCAAAGTATCTATGCGTCGCCGCACGCACACTTAAACAAAATCTCGACCCGTTTCTCACAGCGTCAGCCGGGGCTAACACCGCACGAGGTTCGCGCGTCGCGGCTTTTGTTTATGAACAAATAAAAGATTTACATTTTTCACCGCCCTGCCCATGCTTTCCGAAATTATATTTGCAAAAGTTATTTATAAGGATATATTACACATTAAAGTTTAATAACAAGGCGTTTCGTAATAGTCGAAACCGAAGAAAGTATTTTTCTGTAGCTAATTTATAATTTTGTAATAAATGTGTGATTCAATAGATATAATGTTTGTATTAATTAAAAATAAAAATAAATATGGTCCTTTATGTGTACAAATACTACATTGTGCGTATAAAAAAAAAATACAAAAAACTGACTAGTATATAATTATACTAAACAGTTTTTTGTGTTTTTTTTTTAGGATGATATATATGATATACGAGCTCTTAGTGTTTAAATATTTGTTAGCGGTTTGGGCGACAACCGAATCTGACGAAGCGCGGACAGTCGCGCCCCCACCGCCCCGCGCGCCGGCCGCGCGCCGGTTTATTTTATCCCTTTTTTTATAAATAATACTGCTCTGAATCTTGAATACATTTCTGTATTTGTTTAACATTTCTGTGTTGGTTTGCACTGAATTAAAATTTTCCTAAAAGTGACAACCCTAAGACAGTAGGCAATTATATCGCGGATTAGGCCGGAGATAGCCTACTTCCCCTCTTTATACTATGCTCAAACTGTCAGTATTCGAGGGTGATGGTATTAAACTGATACATGATTGTAAACAGGACGGAGTCCCCGAGACGATAGCAGCCCTACTGCAGGCCAACATCAACATATGGGTCCTCACAGGCGACAAGCAGGAGACGGCCATCAACATCGGCCACTCCGCCAGGCTGCTGCACAGCAACATGCCGCTCATCATAATCAACGAAGACAGCTTGGACGTGAGTACAGCGGCCGTTCTACGGAACCTCTAAGGCAAACTAGTTAACGAGCAGCGAGGGCGCGACGGCGACGAGCGATCACTCGTTGGTATGCGCATGTACCACGCGGGAAACGTACCAAGCGAGTGTTCTGTCCGCCAACCGGGCGTGGCTGAGCGAGTACTCTCTTTGATGGCTCTTGTCGCTGCGACAGGCGAGTAGGCGGTATGAACAGTCAGCGATCAACTATTCATTCATATTTATCTCTTTTACTTTCACGGGACTTACAATCTTCTGTACGTTTCTTGAGCGAAAAAATCGTCGTCGTCGGCGGTGGGACATATGCCTAAGAATCCGTCAACACCGTGGCCTAAAGGTACCGCTCCACAGCAGCCCCTGGCTTAGCTACGCTTTGTTTAATGCAGGCGGGATAATCCACGGACTCACTGCCACGCGTTCGAATGAGTTTTCTGAAATAACGTTCATTATAGTTCGTTTTTAATCCCAGAGACTAATCTGACATTTAGATTGCGTTTTTGTTTTAGTACAGAAGTTTGTTATTACACCTGTCAGATTAGTCTCCGGGATTAAAAAACGAACTTTAGGTGGTAGGTAGACGTCAGGTCAGGGCTCACCTCCCCCTGACCTGACGTGTCAAAGCGCCTATATTTTCTTTAGTCGTGATTGAATGATGAACGAATGAATGAAACGAATGATGTTCTTCCATCATTATATATTTTATATGTCGAAAGAGACCTCTTGTGGCAGTGGCGCCAGCTGGTGGCTTGAATTTTCATGAAATCCTTCATTAGAGGCTGGAAAACGAAACAACCTCGCAGCTAACATGGGTAACCTTTCTGTTCATATCCTACGTGCGAGCAATAGCAGTAGTCTGTCGTACTGACTTAATAAGTGTTAAGTTCGCACCCTGTTCACGTCTAAAGTTTGCGCTAAGTGACAGCTCCAACAGCTCAATCAAATATTTTAGCAATTCACGGTACTAATAATGAAGAAAGTAAGAAAATACACTTAGTTAGCAGACTAAAAGACTCAAAACCACTTTACTAAATATATAAATAATGCTTGTGATTATGCCATGTTTAAAATCTTATAAATGGACGAGCGAGAACCTAAGCCCAGTATGAGTTGCAGATATCACGTTGCATTTAATTGCATACAATACCTACAACATTGTGGTTGTGTTTTGCAAACTTCAATGTTGTGTAGCTACGCGTCCTAAAATGAGTTAATTCACTTGGAACAAAAGTCAAATTAACCCATTTTAAGCAACTTTTTTTTTGGGCAATACCTTATTGGGGTTTTTTATAGAAATTTTTATGGCTCCCTATATTTCAACGAGCATTTATTAAAATTTGTCCACGTCCAGCCTTTCTAACACTAAACTTTGTCTCCCAGGGTACTCGTGAGTGCATATCGCGTCAGATGGTGGAGTTCGGCGAGAACCTGGGCAAGCAGAACGACATCGCGCTGATCATCGACGGCAAGACGCTCAAGTACGCCATGGGCTGCGACCTCAAGAAGGACTTCCTGGACCTCTGCATATCCTGCAAGGTGGTCGTGTGCTGCAGGGTGTCGCCCATACAGAAGGCTGAGGTTAGTACCGCGGCTATTTAAGATTATTATTTTAATTGCGCCGTCAGTTGGTCAGTCATCTCTTAGCTGCCACGGTCTATTTTAATAACTTATTTCATTTTTTAATTGTTTACTTTTTGCGCCGGGCGCTTTTGACGTGTATGTCTTTCTACATCGTGCTCACAATATGTACCTATAATTTCAGTTGTAACCAACATTTTGATTTAAAAGAGTGTCCATGGAGGTTTTTTCACAGGAAGGTTCCTATAGAGTAGATTCTTGTCAGAAACATGAAGTGGACTGACCGGCTGCTTAGCAATACAAAAGTGTCTTTAAGTGGTTTAATTGAAATAAATGCTTGGAGTTTGATATTTTTTATTGAGTAAAATCTTCGGTTGTGATGTAAATTAAGTCAGTAAAGCCAGGAAAAAAGATTGATCAGCAAATTGACTGTCAACTTAAATTGTCCAAATTACAACTGTCATTATTTGACATCATATGAAATTGCTATAATATGGCTTAACGTAGTGTGTAAATTTAGTGTTTAACCGATTAATTTTCCTGACTGTTCATAAGAAATACATGCAATAAAAACGCCGATCAAGGGCTCCTTGATTGTCAGTGGCCCAAAAGTTTGATCCAACAATGTCGAACCCTTTAAAACAAGTCCAAACCTTTGATTTGTGTCATCGCAGGTGGTAGAAATGGTATCGTCAGCGACGGGAGCAGTAACGCTGGCGATAGGCGACGGCGCCAACGACGTGGCCATGATACAGCGCGCGTCCGTCGGCGTCGGCATCTCCGGCGTGGAGGGGCTGCAGGCCGTCTGCGCCTCCGACTACAGCATCGCGCAGGTAATCCTCTATCGCAATGACGAGATCTCATTATAGAGCTATTACAACAATGAACGATTACAATCGATTTAAAACTCTATAGAATTCCAAAACAAAATTAAGAGTTTCGAATGACGGGTGGAGATATGCACCGGAGTAGGTAACCCGACGGAGAGCAAACTTCATACAAACACGTAATTATATTAGGACAAGGGTAAGAAGAAGCTTTACTTATTGGGAAAAGGATACTCTGTGTCACGACGTTCGTGCTAATTGAAAAACACGAAAATTACAGAAACACAAACCATTTCTGGTTTAACTGTACAAATAAACTTGAAACTAAAGTAAAACTGTAGATTAGAGATATGGACAAATCTTGCATCAGTACGGCGTGAACATGATCACCCTGTATCGCTTCGCCATCCCCGTCGATAATAAACGAATTATTATTGTTTCTGTTTATTGTTCCCTAAAAAATAAGCAACAGCAAATTGAAGATACCTGTTCACTTTCAAACGCCAGCCTTCAGATATAAATCTTTTATTTGCAGTTCCGTTTCCTCCTGCGCCTGCTGCTGGTGCACGGCGCGTGGAACTACTCGCGCATCAGCAAGCTGATCCTGTACTCCTTCTACAAGAACATCTGCCTCTACGTCATCGAGCTCTGGTTCGCCATATACTCCGCCTGGTCAGTATAAAGCATTACCGTTTATTTATATATCTATAAAACGAACGAAGTGCAGCTTTAAATTAACTGCGCGATTTTGCAACCGCCATACTTGTATTCTGTGCAACACGGATCTGAGGGGCCGTATTTCATTAATTCTAATCTTAGCCTCAATCGGTCAAATACACCGCTTTACATTTTTGACAAGTTTTTGACATTGATTGTCGAGATTGCGACTTTAATTTGAACGTTTTTTAAGTACGAGAATTGGCAATGCTAATGGTTCCTTTGACCATTTAGATTGTGATGTTGGCTTTAAAGTCCCACTTCAAAAAATTACCTTATGTGTTACAAAGTCGTGCTATTTAGCTCTTATAAAGCAAGGTTTCTTGAGGCTCACAAAGATTGAAGAATCAGCAGTATTTTTGTGTTCTTTTATCTGTATGTATTTGGCTCTATTAACTTTTTTGTGTGTACATAAAAAAAAAATATTATGTAAAACAAATTCAACGAACTGTTTTGATGCTTGTGGTCTGCAGGTCAGGTCAGATCCTGTTCGAGCGCTGGACGATAGGGTTCTACAACGTGATCTTCACCGCACTGCCGCCCTTCGCCATCGGACTCTTTGACAAACTCTGCTCGCCTGAAATCATGCTTAGAGTAAGTTGTGTTTAAATGTCGGGATGGAATCATATTGCACGGTAACCGTATAAAAACATAGCGACGAACGTGGACGAAGCCAAAGGAATTTGTAAGAATCAGATAGTCTTGTTCTGTTTGTACCTTTATCCATGGATGTATGGTTGTATGTATGTGGGTGAGATAATACTGTGCGAGCGAGAACGAGTGTGTGAGAAAGAAAGAGTTAGTGGGAAGACGGCAGTGTGTGCCACATTGCTGCATAAAGGCGTTAGGAGATTATAAATGAAATGGTTCGCAGCACCCGGCGCTGTACGTGCCGTCGCAGCAGGGCGTGCTGTTCAACGTGCGCGTGTTCTGGGTGTGGGCCGTCAACGCGCTGCTGCACTCGGTGCTGCTGTTCTGGCTGCCCGCGCTGCTGTGCGGCCGCGGCGCCGTGTGGGCGGGCGCCCGGGACGGCGGCTACCTGCTCGTGGGCAACTTTGTTTACACCGTGAGTACACCCGCATTATTGTTTCGTTGTGTTTTAATGTCTTTGTGTATTTTCTGTGCACCGTCTGTCCCGCAATCAATTAGGCAACCGAATTAACATGACATGTGTGGTTTGCAGTACGTGGTGCTGACGGTGTGCTTGAAGGCGGGCCTGTCGACGCACTCGTGGACATGGGTCACGCACGTGGCTATCTGGGGCTCAGTGTTCATGTGGTTCATCTTCATACTCATCTACAGGTCAGTACTCTATGCAGATGCTATCTAGTAAAGTTTACTTGTCAAGTGAAGGGCTACAAAGATCTTTTAGCGCTCGAATAATATTGTCAAGAAGGCGCTGTTGGTAAACTTGTAAAATGGATAGAAAAAACTAGATTAGCGATTAGCGGCGTTAGTTCGGATTTTGGTCACGCGCCAAAACTTCCTTGTACAGTTATAGCTACTATTGGTAAAATCACTCAATGTCAACCATTTAGCGATTTTACTAATTGTATGCCGTAATCGTTGACACAATAAAAAAGTCGCGCGTAGTATGTCTCGCGCATATCTACTTTCGGGACAAAGGCATACAGTAATCGATTTTACAAGAGTTAAAATTATCTGTCTCAATCAGCACAACACCGCAAGATAAAACAAAATTGGCTGTCTGTAAAGTCGGTTTACGGACGATAATTTTACGTGATAACGATGGAGTGGAAGAGAGATAGATGTGTCACAAGGCGAATGCTTAGGCCAATCGTGCTTCTCTATCGCTTGTTCCGCGCTCTCGCTTGCACGCTCGGCTCAGGCGGAACGTGAATGAGTCATGCTTTTTCGTGCGTGCAGCCAGCGTTCATCGATTTATAAGACGTTATCACATAAAAAAAAACTAAAGATTTTAGTTCGTCTGATTTGAAGTTTTTGTGACGTACTTACGGAAATCACGGACGTAAAATCTAAGCAGTAACTTGTATATAACGTAGATACTACTTCCGTGATTTGTAATAATAATACTAACAACGCGTTATTTACAATAAATAGTTCAAATAATTTGTGTTTCTGTACAATGTGTGACCTGAAATTAATTTGTTCTCAGCAACGTGTACCCAATAATCCTGATCGGTGCAGTGATGAGGGGCATGGACCGCATGCTGTTCAGCTCGCTGGTGTTCTGGCTGGGGCTGGCCCTCATTCCCATCGCCACGCTCATCCCAGACGTGCTCTTCACTGTGTGAGTACCATGCATCAGCTCATCATAATCTCGTCAGTCGGTACTGCGAGGGTGATTGGTGCCAAATCCTCTTCATAATCTGCGGTAATTTCGGAATACACTTACAATTGCAATGCCTTTCATTTTGACAGTTGAACAACATTCATTGCATTATTTACGTTGCAGAGCAGACAATTTTTTAAACAAATGAAGCGATGGATTAGCAATTTCCTTTAAAGCCCTTCGGCTTGTGATTAAAAGAGCGTTATGCAAATATGGTGCTGGTCGGGTGGCTGAATGTCATTGCATCTTCATGCCAGACGATTTTAATACAACATTAGAATAGAATAGAATACTCTTTATTATGTACACCATATAAATTACAGACATAAATATAGAATTTTTACAAAGGGTGACACAATGGGCGGTATATGGCACAGGAGGGATATTTATCCACAGTTCGAAGTACTTTTTAAACTGAGGTTTGTTGTCTTTTAGGGTTCCGTACCAAAATTGTAAAAAGGAACCCTTTACTATATTGGGCAAACATATCTAACGGGCTTGGTCCAAATGTCCACCACTAACCAGACATATGGCACTGAATAGTCTATTAGATAAGGAGCAACTTTTACTAAGACGCCCATTAAAAAAAAAACATCAATAAATTTAACCTCAACGGATTGGGAAGTATGGCAAATTAAACTTGTCGTATTGAGGAACTTACTCGTATGAGCCAGTGGTTGTAGGCGCCGTACATTATCACTTTGTTAATATTGGTTTAGTTATAGAGTACACAGAAGGAACCAACAGTTGAGTTTAAAGTTATATTAAAATGTAGAAGGTTAATAAGTTAAAGTGGTAGGTAGCGATTCTTTTCCTTGACAAGTGGTTAGTTCCACAGTTATCGTCTGACTCGATGTGCATTGCTTAAAACGTTATAATTATAGCATAATATTTGTGACGCACGACATCCAAGTTGGTTGCTGCGTTCGCAAAGTGAATTTAAGGTTGATGAGACCGTACAAGCATAAATACTGAGTTTCATCATAAATAGCGATAATTAGTTTTAAACTACCGTCGATCAAGCAACTCAATCGGAAAGAAAGTGTTGAAAATGGAAACAATCAGTCAGCCTGGGCGGCCAATCGAGGTGACTTCGCCAGATGTTATTGAAAAAGTGGTCATTTTTTCGAAGATGCTCATCTGAAGAAAAAGCAGCTTGCAGAAATCGCTGGAGTATCTTATGCAACCATTTTTAAAATTCTACATAAATCATCTTGGCATGACTAAGGTCAGTGCAAGATAGGTACCGTTGAATGTTCACGTGCTTTTTTAGACTCTGTAACGACAACACGGATGGAGGATTGAGTCGTGTTGTTACTGGGGGGAAACTTGGGTTCATCGTTATGAACCTAAAATGAAAAAAGAACTATGGGGAAATAAAACTTTCTTGCCATGAAGAAGTTAAGAACGTAGTACTCGTATCAGCCTATTTTGAGGGCAAACTGAAATATTTTTATCATTTTTACAAAAACTTGCCACTAAATATAAATTAATTACTACTCCTCCATTACCTTACTACAAATATACTCCAGAAACGGTTCTTGAAAACACAACACACAAGCTATACTTTAATAGAGCCATCTTCACTGACAGAACAACACATTATAATAGACCGGCAGGCTAATTGCGTAACACACTATCAGTAGCAATGGGTTCCATTTTGACAGTTCAACAACATTCATTGCGTTATTTACGTTGTTGAGCAGACACATTTTTCGAACATATGGAGCAATGGATTAGCAATATGCTTCAAAATGATTCAAATTGAGAGTAATAGTGTGTTACGCAATTAGGGTGCAGGTGTAACTTTACTAAATAAAATTAATAAAACTGCGCAAATGATTAATATACAATATATATTAAGCTGTGAAACTCAAAATATACAGACTTAAAAATAGAAATAAGTCGAATGCGGCGATTAGGTAGCGTTGCCATTATTCCTGTAGCACTTTCAACCGCGCTTGTCGTTCCCAAACAAGTGCATCAATCTTTAAAAACGCTGGACATAGCTCCCTCCACCTAGCAAAACCTACAGAAAGCTGCTATCCTGAACACTTGCAGAACTGTCCGGAAATTCCTGCAGAACGACAATAATGCACAAATAGCACACCCACAAACAGAGCCGGCTTAAGCATATTGGGCGCCGGGGTGCGAGAATCAGCCCGCAACGTTTTTGTTTTTCTTTGTCAAATCAAATCAATTTATTTGCCATAAGCGTTGGTACAATGTAGGTCTTAACATAGATAATACAGATCCATAACACTTAGTCATAATGTGACATGCAAACATTTTTGTTTCTATTATCAATCATTTTAAAATCATAATACAATTAAATTTCATTATTGATGTTGTTATAATATTACATACATTCTCAACATAAAAGAAAAAAGATAAAACCAGAATTAATATGAATGTCAGCGGGTAGACGATTATTATTTATTCTTCACCCTTTTATTAAATAAGTCATTTACTGAGTAGAAGTTGTTTTCCCTTAGCCATACTTTAAGACACCTCGTAAATTTATTAACTGGTAAGATTTTAATACTATCAGGTATAGCATTAAATATTCGACAGCACATTGCATAGCTATTCTTACTATACAATGCTGTCCTAGGAATTGTGGGCAAAACTATTCTATTCCTGTGCCTACTACTTTTTGGGAATATTTCATGAGCTCTTTTGAATAACTCCGGGTGTATTTTAACAAATTTAGCGCATTCAAAGATATACAGACTTGGAAGGGTTAGTATCTTGAACTTTTTGAATAAGGGTTTGCAAGATTCCCATGGGCGTATCCCAGCTATTGCGCGGATGCATTTTTTCTGTGCGATGAACGCTCTCTGACTTTCTGTTGAGTAACCCCATGTGATCAGACCATATCTCAGCACAGAGTCAACGTATCCATAGTCATGTCACCTATTTAGTTCATTAACTCAAAACTGACAAACGTTGTGTTAGTAGCAAAGGTTTTACTTGAAAAGCTCTTTTTCTTGTAGTAATAAGGTGCTTGCACATAGCAAGTCACAACGCGAATATGCAAAGCTGCATGAGGCGTATATAAACAATATTGGTGCCTACATTTTTAAAGGTGTAATGAATATTTGTTCAGTAATTTTTAAAACAGATTATGATTACGCATGGTATGTGTAGGTATAAGACGATTGACTTGCGCCCCCTAAAACCCTGCGCCCGGGCGCCACGCACCCCTTGCACCCCCTGGTAAAGACGGCCCTGCCCACAAACATATCACCACGCCATATATATCATCATCAATTATCACTTAGGTTTAGTACTCTCAAGGGTAGCACTTGACTTTGGCCCGTGTTACAAAAAAAAACCGGAAGATCATTGCCGAGATACAAACATGTATCCCAAATAATAATAATAATAAATATTTACTTCTGAAAATATCCATATTTCAACAAACATTTTAAAAAACAACTAATGGGGAAGATTACCAGAAACGTATCCGCTAGATGGCAGTGGGTGTTTGTCACATCATATTTATAATGGCGGATATCGGGATATTTTTAAAAATTGATTATTCTTTTTTAAATGATAAATGATAAATGATTTATTTTCTGTAAGTAGGTTTGTACAAACACTTTTACATGTCAATCATATTTTTTAAACTAGATGAGGTCGGCGTTTCCTATCTGACTACTCTGAGAAGAAAGGCCGAAACAAACTCAGAGGTCACAGTCTCTTTTAAAGTCCAGACATAATCTTGGTCAGATCATGTGAAGACCATGCAGATTGGTGTCTGAAATGGTCTTTTGAGTAAAGAACCACACAGATTGAGCGGACCTGTCCAGTCAGTGCACGCATTTGTCAAAAATTGTGTAGCTCAACTCAGAACTTGAGGAGCCTTACGATTCGACGAACAATACCAATGAAAGGACATTTGGGTAGGCCGCATAAATTACTCAAACTGCCAGACCATGATTAAAACTAACTAAGAAGGAAAAAAGAAAAAAGAAATGACCCACATAGTCTTCACACTCACAATAATAATAATAAAAAATAAGATACTATACAAAGTAAATATCCATGTCATTGTTTATATAAAATTCATCAATGTCAATGTGTATATAAAAATCCGGACATCATCTTTGATCTTTGAGGACCATGTAGATTGGTGTCTGAAGTGGTATTTTGAGGGAAGAACCACACAGATTGAGTGGACCTGTGCAGTCAGTGCACGCATTCGTCAGTAACCGTGCAGCTCAACTCAGAACTTAAGGAGCTCAACGATTCGACGAGCAATACCAAGGACAGAACATTTGTGTAGACCGCATAAACCACTCAAACTGCCAGACCATGATTAAAACGGAAACAATGACCCACATAGTCCTCACATTCACAATAATTAAAATAATATAAGACTTTAAACAGTAAATGTTCATGTCATTCTGTATATAAATAGATATTTAGAAAGAAAGAAAAAAAAAAAACCAAAGTGTAAATCAGCAAAATAAAAAATAAACAACATTCACTGTCTAGACCTATTGGAGCAGCTCAATCCCAAGCTTTTTTGTCCTCAATATAGTCTTTTACAGTATAATAGGCTTTCTGGCATAGTTTTAGCTTTATAAAAGATTTGAATTTATTAATGCTTAGTTCTTGAAATAGCTAGCTTAGCTTTAAAATTGATTATCCACGTTTTATACCTGCTTTTTGTACCTTATATAATGTATTCTACCTGGAATGTTGCTCAATTGAAAACGGAGCTGAAGAAAAGAGCGGCTTCAGTGTGCGGAAAAAAAGCTGATCTAATAGAGAGGTATATGTAATTCTGGATATTTTAATATCTCTTGACGATATTTAATCCAGTTTTTGGATTCAAAATATTGTGATACAATTTTAATAATAAAAAATAAATCATATAATATTTAATTTTTAGTAAATAATGGCCTAAGAGACCTATGACTTTAAAAATACATTATAATGAAAATTTAATCCTTTTTTCAGATTAGAGGCATATGACAGATAATTTTAATTTTGGAAAGTCTGTTTGGATAATCCATTCGAACCTTCAATGCAATTGTCAGAGAACAATATGTTTAGAAATGTTAATAGTAACACTTGCACAAACTCTAACTTTTATACACGAACCTAGTCCGTGCTTTTATAGTAATTATTTCAAAGAAGCATTATGTAAAACGAACTTTCTCTGAAGTGGGAACCCTGTCAAGATAGATTTATAACAATAATGCAAATATTAACATAAAGATAATCTCTTAAAAATTTGTGCAACTTTAACATACCAGCACCCTACTTGCGTAACACACTATTACTCTCAATTTGAATAATTTTGAAGCATATTGCTAATCCATTGCTCCATATGTTCGAAAAACGTGTCTGCTCAACAACGTAAATAACGCAATGAATGTTGTTGAACTGACAAAATGAAACCCATTGCTACTAATAGTGTGTTACGCAATTAGCCTGCTGTTTCCTTTGAAGTAGTTTGGAAATCAGTATTTTTGAAATGTTTACCTAGAATGATCAGTCGCTTTAAACTTTACCATTCTAATTTTCATCGCTTTTTCCCATTTTTTTCTTATCACAGGGTTCTTAGGGAATTTATATACTTCCATTTCTTAGCAGTGAAAATAAGCAAAACGACCCATTTTTTTATAAAAATTAAAAAATAATTATTTTTCCCATATAAGCTAATGCCTTCCTTGGTGACAAACACTCAGCGCCATCTAGTTTCAGTTTGGAACCCCATTCACGTCAAAATAAAACAAACAACACACTCAAAATAAAAGCAGTCAAGGACACAGTTACACACATTAGGACCTTGAGGAACTGTCCACTGTTCACAGTGCAGTATGCAAACGTATGTATCCAGTGGCGCAGCAGTGGAGAGTCCCACCTGTCCGCGAACACGCTTGTTATATATACTGTTGCTACCGGACCTAACACGACTCAGCAGCGACGCAAACTGCTTCTTTATAAGAAAGAACAGGAAACCCATCAGTGTGCGCTTCTGCTAACATAGTTGAAGCACAGCAGAATCGTGGTAGCCCCAGCAGCACCCTAAACGCGCTGTTGTATTGAACACCTAGGGCGTTATATGACCCAAGTGTGTAGTTAACCCACAGGCTGCACGTGTAAAGTGTTTGGCAGTAAGACGTGGGAAAGGTATCGCGAACTCTTCAGCCTACTTTTATTTATTTATTTTTATTCAGGTTAACCAAAAATTGTTTACATGAGCACATCGGACGCTTATTATTTATAATAGGATACAATTGCGGGTACAACAATTAATTATAGGTTAACACCATCAGTACAAAAAAACAGTGGTAAAACATTAATTATTAATTTACGTCATATTCATAAAAAATAAATTAACAAATTAGATCATAAACGAGTAAACAAGATAAAAATTAAATAATAATTGATATGAAAATTAGACTAAAATAAAATAAATTACATTGACCATTTAAAAAGAAATTAAAACAACAACAATCAAAATACCTACTGACTGTGGTAAGGTAAAAAATATAAAATATCCAATTACATTAAAAACACAAGACATAAATTGTTAATAACAAAAAATTAATAGAAACAAAAATAAAAAACCGAATTCAATAAACAAAATTATTCTATCAAATGATCATCATCATTATCTGCCTAGCCTTTTTCCAACTATGTTGGGGTCGGCTTCCAGTCTAACCGGATGCATCTGAATACCAGTATTTTACATGGAACGACTGCCTATCTTACCTAGGGGTATCGTATTACCCAGTTACTGGGTAATACGATACCCCTAGGTAAGACTGGTTGTCAGACTTTCGGGCTTCTGACGACCCGTTACGACTGTCAATGATCCGCGAATGACAGCCGGGACCAACGGCTTAATGTGCTTTCCGAGGCACGGAGGGGTCTCGGTATGTAAAGATGGTCACCCATCCACAGACCAACCGCGGCAAGCGTAGCTCAACCTGATCGATCGTCCTGTGCGGCCCGTAGTTTAATTATAATTCTATCAAATGATGCAATTATAATTAAACTAACAATAGCAATGAGATTTGAGTATAGATTAAAGAAAATTACTCTGTAAAATAGAAATAAAAAAACAATATGTAAACAGAAATATCCCTACAAGTGTGTCGTATGATCGTTTAATAAAATTACTTTATAACACATTTGCTCGTAAAAGGTCTCTTACTGCACCAATTTCAATATCGTAATGTATCTCATTGCGTACTTGTGCGTAATTGTAATGTAAAGCGCACGGTTTATCAAGATGCTCCATCTAAAACGAACGGTACTTTTTTAAATCTTAGCAAAGAGTTTTTATGTCAGAAAAGTGGTTAACATTTTATGAATAAAATTAACTTTGGGAGATAAAATATAATAAATAAACATTTAATTCTTTAATTTAATTAATTTTGACAATTAATTACAACCATTTATCTGTAACAAAAACACAAAAGTATTAATTTACTTTATTAGTAATACTGGCTGTTTTTTGTGCCTTTGCCATAAACAAAAGACCTACAAATAGCTTGAAAACATTAAAAATGCCAACTGATTATTAAATTATTATAATAATTAATTTTACAAATTGTTCGAATTTTAATAACTGTTTTAACAAGTAATTAAAGATTTATTCGTTTAAGAAAGTCCGAGTTTTATTTATTTCCTCACAAATGTGTTATAAAACGTCGTATGACATACGTGCGGTTTGATAATTACAGCCTCTGCTTTCTTATAGCCCTCACCTACGGCTCGGGCTAGCAATATCGCCTCAGCTGTAATTTTCAACTTACCGCACTTATATCATAATGTACTGTTATGAACCGCACTGACACTGGCGTGGTGTATTTCTAACAAGTCACTACAGCTATTGAGGATCTAGCAAAACCTAAGAATAGGCTTTTCGAAGTAGAATTTGAATAAAATATTTAAAACTAGCTTCAGTCCGCGGCTTCGCTCGCGTTAATTTAGAATTTGGCAATCAATTCGGGTTGTACTCTGCTTTTTGTTTTGCCGTTGCAAAATGACATCTCATTTCATGTAATAGGATATTTATTTGCATAGGTCTTCTTAGTGGCGTGAGCATTTGGACCAGATTTGCACATTCTCTTTTATTTATGCGCTGCCGGAAACTGAAAATTGAACAGAAAATGGAATAATATTTTTTCTTCCAAGGTACGGAACCCTCGGTGCGCGAATCAGACTCGAAATATGCTGGTTTTTCGGGAAGACTTCGCTCCGGTTGCGTAGGGGCAGTAAAGCGCGACGTGATACTTAGTGTAGATGTGATGTGGCGGCGTGTAGCGCGCGGCACGAGACGGGCACGTCGGTGGCCGGCTGCGCGCTCGGGCCCGGCCTGCTGCTGCCGCCCTCCCTGTGGGCCCGCGAGGCGAGCAAGCGCCAGCACCGCACCGACATGCTCCGCTGCGAGATCAGCCTGGAAGCCAACTTCCCTGCCGTACTGACCCCCTACCGCTATTGCAGTATCTAGGTAGTTTGCAGTAGTCTCGATAGTGCTGCTTACGTGTAATCCTGCAGTTTCGTTTGGTATTCTAGAGTTTCAGGTGTAGTTGCAGATTGATTCGAAGTACGTTTTC
>CATIVS010000189.1:0-11235 GCA_949629135.1 Eremobia ochroleuca | reverse complement strand
CCACGGTAATATTATCTATACAGTATTGTAACTCGGCCGCTTCTTGGAAATAAATACCTACAGCCGCGCGGTACGTAAACATGCGATAGGGCTGCCCGTCTCCAGCATTTTAATTACATTTGCCTACTTACTTGGAATTATGCAAACTAACAAAACACACATGCACCGAAGTTTTAACACAAGCGTAAGTAGGTAGGTACCTACCGTATCATGATTCATTCAGAACCGCATATAACTACCTATTTCACTCGTCTCAATAACTTTGCGTTACTCTATTCGCTTTATTTATTAATCTAAACACCTTTTTTTTCGTGAGATAAAAGGAAATACACTTATCCATTAAAAAGACACACATTATGTACCTACCTACTAGTAAGTAAAATTATTTTATAGTCTCACCTTTCAGAGTTTCCAGGTAATTTAAAAAAACTTATGTCTGGATGCGTTATTGACGAATTCATACAACCAAAAACAGCACAATATCTCCTACTCGTCATATTAACTGATTTTTAGAGAAAAAATCGCGCGGTTATTGTTAAAAAAACAACACACCGTCCGTTCGACACTGCGGTACAGCCGTGACTGTCTGCGCAGCGAGCGCACAGCGAGATCGAGGCGCGTAGGTATAGCTCGCGTTTCGTCCGTTTGTATGAAGTTGGAGTACTGTATGATAATATTACCGTGGCCGCGCTGACATTGGGTTGCTTGACCTATTAATAAATAGACACGGCAACGTTTTTAATGAAGATTTTTTTGAAAAATGTGACCTATATTAAAAAGTGGTTCAATTAATTCTGCTCGTTATTCTGATCAAACTATTTTCAGGTTTTGCGCATTTAACGTTACACGTTGTATATATATATTGTTTTTTCTATCTATCAGCCACAGTCCCATAAATCACAGTAGGTATTGCAGATATAATAACAATCAGTCTTCTGATTTGACTTCATGCTAATTAGTTACAAATACAAGAAAAAAAAAATGCTAACAATATGATAACTTTTACACGAGGAATAAATTCCTACTAAAAATTATCATATTTACGTGTTTAGATAAAATTGTAGCTTCTAATAATTAATTTTAATAATTATGTTTGATAACTCTTACAGTAATAAAAACGTCGAAACTAGAATTTCACCCCCCCGCCCAGCCCCTCCCCCCCCCGGACAGATAGGAGTGAATAAAGAACTGTCCCCTCGTTGCTAACAGGCGTCAGGTCAAACTTTTTTTCCGATCTGTCCCCATAAGGGGACAAAGCAGAGTGACAGATCGGAATAATTCGTCTGAAGAAATAGTTTAATGTGTTCTCCTAGCTATCTAAACCCATGATCTACAACAGAAACTACTGTAAGCTCATAGCTGTTAGACAGAACAGGTCGTCGTCCAGTGGAGCGACACAACAAAGGAACGAAATTCTGTGTCAAAAGACTTGAATATGTATGGGCTTAACGAACGCTTTCTACTTTCCACGAGTTCGCAGAAGACGCGAATTCATTGACCCTTGACCTTGAGCGACCGTGACATTGACGCGCACCCCGCCGCACAACACACCTGTGTGTTGTGGCAGAAGCCCCGTGTCAAGCGCCGAACTCACGCACTTTGAGACGTTCCACGAAAAGTATCGGATATTGCCCAATCGCGTGCAGAGCACAAATGGTGACTGACCGTTTAATAGAGTTCCCACGAGTTATGGGTCTTTCATTTGTATGTATTACCAAGACTTGGTCTTTTACAACGTGTAACGTTAAATGCGCAAAACCTCAGACACCCCAACTGATTTTTAATTCAATTGAACTATTTCAGAGAGAAAATAAGTCATTAAAAAGAAATTGTAAAGGTTTTATGTGGTGTTTTAGTTTTACTGGCCATTCTGATCGTTTCTTGCGTCTGCGACAACGCTCTATCGATGGAGGAGCTCACCGAGCTCACCGAGCTGCAGCGCCGCGCAGAAGACGCGAATTCATTGACCCTTGACCTTGAGCGACCGTGACATTGACGCGCACCCCGCCGCACAACACACCGGTGTGTTGTGGCAGAAGCCCCGTGTCAAGCGCCGAATTCACGCACTTTGAGACGTTCCACGAAAAGTATCGGATATTGCCCAATCGCGTACAGGGCACAAATGTTGACTGACCGTTTAATAGAGTTCTCACGAGTTATCGGTCTTTCATTTGTATTACCAAGACTTGGTCTTCTACAACGTGTTACGTTAAATGCGCAAAACCTCAGACACCCCAACCGATTTTTAATTCAATTGAACTATTTCAGAGAGAAAATAAGTCATTAAAAAAATTGTAAAGGTTTTATGTGGTGTTTTAGTTTGACTGGCCATTCTGATCGCTTCTTTTAATAACTTGTATTGTCTCTAGCATGTCTGCATGTAGTTCTCAATAATTGTATTCAAACTAAAATGTATTCTGTGGATAACGGTGTGAGTTTCACATTTGAATAACTGTTATGTAATTCTTTAGATAGGACACAATGTGTAACTGTTTGTTTATCACAAATAAATTTAAAAAAAAAATTTATATAAAAAAAAAAACAACCGACTTCCAAAAAAACACTACAAAGTGAAAAATAATTTTAATTTCGGAAGTCGGTGTCAAAAAACCAAAATGCGGAACCAACGACACCGACTTCCAAAATTAAAATTATTTTTCACTTTGTAGTGTTTTTTTGGAAGTCGGTTGTTTTTTTTATATAAATTTTTTTTTTGGAAGTCGGTTGTTTTTTTATATATTTTTTTTTATTTTTCACTTTTTAGTTATTACTACTTGCTATGTAAATATCAGTGACAGGATGATAACATCACGTCTGTACCCTATAAACGCAGCTGCATCTGCGTTTATAGGGTACACACGTGACGTTATGTTGTGCGATTGCGTAAACAATGCATACATATGCGATAGCAGCAATCGCGGTTGTTTTACTGGTATTAATTATTATTATAATAAAAAAAAATATATAACCTTTGTAGTGAGTACAGGCGTGATATTATGTTGTGTGATGGTGTAAACAATGCTTAGATATGCTATAGCAACAATCGCGGTTAATCTGCTGTTATTCATTGAAGAGTTCCCCCGATTTCTACAAGATCCCATCATCAGATATGGAAATGGTGACAATGGGACCACACGGGAAGCACCAGCTTTCAAATAAAAAAAGAATCATGAAAATCGGTTCACCCAGTCGGTTATTATGAGGTAACAAACATAAAAATAAAAATAAAAAAATACCGTCGAATTGATAACCTCCTCCATTTTTTGAAGTCGGTTAAAAAATAAAAAAAATCTGATCGTTTCTTGCGTCTGCGACGACGCTCTATCGAGGGAGGAGTCGTCACCAGGCTGCTGCGCCGCGCTGACATTATTATTTACTATCTACGCTCATAAAGAACTTAGGTTATCTTTGAACAGTGATTTAAATGTTTCCATCACACTTTTCCAGGCTTTGGAAAAAACTTTCGCCAACATTCTCACCATTTCACAATATTGAATGTGTATAAAAACGCCAGTCACGAAATTCGCGCGCACGCGCCGCGCCGGGGTAACAGGATAAATCAATTACACCTATGACGCATGTCGGCGCCGCTCAGACTGAAGTAACAACGTTTTTAATGAAGATTTTTTGAAAAATATGGCCTATATTAAAAAGTGGTTCAATTGATTCTGCTCGTTATTCTGATCAAACTATTTTCAGATTTTGCGCATTTAACGTTACACGGTGTATACTTAGCTACCACGTTCCCAATAATTACTGATAAAAACACCATGCGACATGAGGGCCACTTTGGTGTAGTTTTTCTTATGCAAATTGTTAGCACATGAGTAGATAAACCGTACAGAGGCAAAGTTCTTAAGAACGTGCAAAATTGTTACCTATTTTGGTAGGGCTGTCACAATAGGCTAAGACAAATTAAACGCAACATTTTTTAAATAGTTTCATTATTCAGTATGATAGAATACTTTACAAATTACTTGCTCTAATAATTTTCTTTTATAATATTTGTTTTTTAATAATTTAATGTTTCTTTTAATGGTGTGGTAAATTCTGAATGTAACATATAGTACTTTCAAGTAATCTAACGGGAAACACTCACATGACATATCAAATTTTTTACAATACGAACACTATTATACAAAAGACATAGGTATATTTTGAAAATTGTATACCTATTTTTTAAATATTTATTTAATTTAAAGACAGACTGACTAGTAGCGAGAAATAAGAACGATGTAGGTAATAATGATAAGTTTTTATTAAAAATGCTTTTTAAACGCGTATTCAAACTTTCATGATCATGCTACTATAGCCAATGAGGAGTTCCATCGTGAGGAGACTACCCTGTCTACAGCAGCAGTTTATGGTGAAGATCATGTTTAGCAAACAAAATTAAATTTAAATACAAAGTTCCATGCTACTAACCGAGTTCCCTGATGAAAATTTTGTTGAATTATCAAAATTAAACTAACACAAAATTTCGTGACCGTGCTACCAACCGTTGAAGATTTCCATAGCCAGGAGACAATTCTGGCTGCAGCATCAGGTTATATCTTATGATTGCATTGACACATACAATAAAATAAAGGTACTTACTTGAAAATGTAATCATCAAATATTTACTTACCTATTGTACTCCTTGGGATAGTTAAAGTATGATATATTTTTATTTTTTCTAGTGTTATTCATACACACAGTCCAATAAACCATTATTAATAATAAGATACCACTTTTTTTCATTAAATATTCAAACTTGCAACTAAAAAACCAAACAACGTGCGTCGCACTAAGCCTGAGATTATCAACTGACTGTGCCAGCGCAAACCGGTTTTTATCCGGTCTCACCGCGTACGTGACAAGCGGCCAGTGGCCACGCACACATGCCCCGCGTGCTTGTAGTAGTGCAACCGACTCGCGCGGGTTGTATGAAGCTTAGCCTCAGTTCCGTTTATGTACTCCTGTGTTGTTAGTTTGTAATGCTTTGTATTTATTTCAGAATGTGCGGGATGTAGACAAGAATTATCAGAAGGACAGGCTCTCGTAGCACTAGACAGGTGAGGTGATGCACCGTTTATCTTTTTATAAAATAATGTTAATGGTAATTGGCTGTCGGGTGATTATGATTTCCTTTTGTGTCTGTTTTTAATAGCTGTAAGTCCTCCATGTACTAAAATAAATAAATAAAATGACGCATATTAACTACACGGAGAGAAAAATCTTAGAAAAAATACTGTGTTGTCCCATAATCTGAGTGCATTTGAGTGGTAATGGAAAAATTACCATGCTAGCACAGTAAAAATTCTTATGCTGTACAGTAAAATTTATTGGATAAATAGTGAATTTTTCCCAATCTCACTCAGAAATTTTTCTGTAAATGTCACTTGCACTCACTTTAGTGACAGAAATTTTTCTGTAAATGTCACTTGCACTCACTTTAGTGACGAGCACAGTAATTTTTCTAAGAATTTTCCCTCCGTGTAGGTAACACGGGATATATGTCATGGTTCCTGACAAAATTGGTATCAAAAACATTCCTGTCGACGCGGCGAGCATGAAGGAGGGCGGCGATAGGACATGCCAGCTAAAGATCGCGCCATCTCTGTGCCTAATTGGACTCATTTATTTATTGCTACAGGACTTTATGCAAAGTGACCTGACGGTCAACCTCGTAAAATAATAATGGATGCCTGGCGTCCCGAATTAGGGGCAGGTAATGTCGGCTCATCATAAATAATTTGGTGAGAGTACACCGGAAAGAAGTTTTTTAAGTGAGGTAGAATATTAGTACATCGTTAACCCAATTTAAGTTGACCCACCCGGTGACTTATTTCGATGGTTTTTTTTCTAATCCTGTTGTTAATTATAATCCATATATTTCAGGCGACACAGGCACTTAGATAAATACCTTAACCTAAACATACGTATTTTTACACACAATCGTTTAGCAGTTTAGTTTATTAGTAGCACTTCAGTTCTGTTGTTGCTTTTTCTGTTATTCTTATATGATGGAGACGTTTGGTTCATGTGCGTGTTGTGTTGTGCAGACAATGGCACACATGGTGCTTCGCGTGCGGCGAGTGCGGCGCGGTGCTGCAGGGCGAGTACATGGGGCGCGAGGGCGTGCCGTACTGCGAGCGCGACTACCAGCGCATGTACGGCGTGCGCTGCGCCTACTGCCAGCGGTACATCTCCGGCAAAGTTCTGCAGGTACTCCCTCACACATATACACCAACAGCACGGTTTTCTACCACAAATCTAACTTTTTTTTTCAGGCTTTGATACGTTACAGGTACCTGCGTGTGGACGCAGCTTACATAGATTTTAACCGACTTCAAAAAAGGAGATTCTGTATTCGACCCGTATGTATGTCTGTTTGTATGTCCACGATTTTCTCAAAAACGAATGAACCAATTTGATGAATTGATGTTTCTTTCATTAACGTGATCTACATACTTTCAGGAAGGTTTTTGTATATAATACATTAGGTAATTATTCTTATGTAGGAAGTTATATGCATAAATGTACTGTATCTCCTGATGATTCTTCTAGTGGGCGTCTTCAATTCTTCAATGCACCTTAGCTTGGCACCGCTTGGATGCAATTGTATATGGGACGTTCTTCTTTTTCATCGACAATCTGACCGGCAAATTGTGTATTTAAAAAAAAAGTAAACATGTGATTTCTTTAGTAAAATATATTTTAAATTATTGCCTCGTAATTGTAGATTTGAAAAATATATAATGCATCGAAGTATTATTTGTAGTTTTTGTTTTACTTCAAATTTTGTAGGAATGGTAACAAAAAAACAACACCTCAGTCACAAAAATGTTTTATTTTTTTTATTTTTTATATAAAACAAGATCTTTAGTTTCTTATTACTTTCTTGTCAAGAATACAAGCATTTACTTTGGGTAGCAATAAAACGAGTGACTGTAAATTACAATTTTAAGTGTCAAAATTAATTAATTTGGGTTATATAATTACTAAGTGAGCGACTGACTGTAAGTGACGAAAAATCAACAAAATACAAAATGAGCATAATAATAAGGCGTAGTCGACGGAGCCCCGCTTCGCGGGGCCCCTATTTCTGTCTGCAGGGTTTAAAGGAACCTAACACGAAGCGGATGACGGGGGCTCGTTCGCTCGCTCCGCTCGCTCACTTGAGCCCCCGTCATCCCCTTCGAACCTAACCTGTCCGTGTCGGGGTGCCCCAAGTCACGAGCTCGCTTCGCTCGCTCTTGCATCCTAAGTTCTCAAGTTCAATCTTGTGTTTTTCTAAGTTGCCCTCTCTGTATTTCCAGTCGCTCACTTAGTAATGTAGTCGCTCGGATAAAATTTTAATATATGAAATGGATTTATCACAATCCACTTTTTGTAAGCTCGTTCTGGATTTTATTATTAATCAATATTCGTAGTTTAGTTAATTTTTCGCTTACTCAAATTCATACCGCTCAAGTTATTAATACAGTATGTCATCATCAGTCAGTGGCGTGCCTAGTGGTTAAACTTAGGGCAAGCCAACATACTTTAAAAAAAAAAACTAAGTACCTACCTACCGTATCGCCTGTCACAAGTTGTGCCTACCGACTGATTCGTTTTAGTTCTTACTAATATTCTTATTTCATAATTGTAAGTTTTTGCTATTAGCAATTAAAATGAAATGTTTTTAATAGCACCATTTTTTTCTTATATTATAAATTATATACTCAAAGTATTGGTAATCCTTTACAAAATCGCAACTTTTTCATTTTCATATTATCAGTTTCGTGTAAAATATGATAAGACGTATAAGAGCCATCTATTAACATTATTGGCACAACAGAGCTCAGAGTTAGTTCATATTTCACTCGCTCGCAACAGTCGCTATAGGCAAAATATTACAATCTGTCCACTAGATGGCGTACAAGTTATTGATTGATTTCTAACTACACATTGTTTACGATGTTGATAATATTTATAATTATAATTACTCACAATGTGAACAGCCATAACTCTTCAATTTTCGTTTCTTTATCACAGACAGATGACAAACACCACACACACGCACACGGAAGGCATGGTAAAAATTACTAGACAGATTTACTTTACCTTCAGTAGCTTTGATAAAAGCCGTTTTTTGTCAATTCATTTAGAGAACATGATCCTGGCGCCTGCTTTAATTTTTACAATTAATTAAGCAGCCTTTACAAAATATAAATATTATATATTCTAACTCAAAACGGCGTAATCAATCGGCGTCAAAATTTGGTGAACGTTTTATTTCTACCAACAGCTGTTTTTCTATTGCAATTTTCGATAATTCGGAAAGCCGTTCTTGTTCTTGAGTACTTATTTCTTAATTAAATATGTGTGAATACTTATTTAACACGTTCCGCGAAACAACTTGTCGCAGGAATTATCACAATTAAATGAGCTAGGTATCTTTAAAAGTTCCGGAAAGGCACCCTGAAGGCAATTTTCGACTAAAATGCCTATTACGTAATTTAGATTTCTGAGAAATAGGTACTCAAAAAGTAGGTTTAGGTGAAGTAATGAGATTATTATATTCGTCTGTAAAACTTGAAAGTATTTACCTTTCCGAATAAAGATTGCACATACTTTAATCCATCACAAGGCACATTTGCAAGCGTTTCCGAATTCATTTTAATGTCAAGAAACTTTTTAATCACTTCAAAACAAAGATAATCACCGCAAAACTAATCACAACACTTCATTTCACAGAAAATGTCCAAGCAAAAAATGCACCAGTAACCGCTCGAAACGAACTTGAACTAATTTGAAATTGTATCATTCCATTCCATAGATCGAGCTTTGCACAGCGACGCGCTCATTCATACTATTTACACACACACACGCTTCGTTTTACGTTCCATTCATAAAAAATCAGAAGCCAGGCTTAAAAATCAGTACAATTTGGAAAATAAGTACATACTGATGTAATCAACAACGTGAACATTTGTATACAAATAGTGACAGGTCCAGAAGCCTCATAAGAAGCCAGCTGGTGCGAGCGAGACGGGACGATGTTTATTGTTGCGTTCTCGCAATAGCGGTATTGGAGAGGTTTGGCAACGGTGCGCGTGATGAAAACTGTGCGGGATTTAAATATTATTCTTCGAGTATGTAAACCTGGCAACCTTGCATCGAACGTATAGCAGGCGGCCGCCGGCCGGGGCGCGCAGTTTTTATTATTCTTATCAATTCTTGCGACATGATTGAGTTGGTTAATTTACAAGTTTACTTGTGTAGTTTTATTTTTTTTTAATTTTTTATTGTTAGGCTCACGTTTGACTGAAAGCCGGGCTTTTCGGCTTTAATGAAAGGAACGCCCCTGTCATCAGTCGCAAAGCTTTTTTTTAATCGCTCGTTTTATAATTCCCCATTTACTTTTAGCTAGCTCTGTGAGACGGAATACTTAATATAAAAATTTTAAAAATGTTATCCAATACCACTCCGTCACATTTTTGCTTAATAAGAAAAAAAAGTTTTTAATATTATGAAATTTTTCCAACAAAGTAACTTGAAAATCTGTTGAACACTTTTATTGTCTAGCATGTAATACTAGAAAAACATCATTTTCGTAAATATTACCAATGAACTGGATCATACACTACTTTGAACTTAAATTATAAGGGGGACAAGTGACGGAGTGGTAAATAATCATTACCCGCCGAGCAAAGTTAACCTTATAACAGTTTTAAAATTTAGAAAACAACAACAAATTATAAGATTTCCTTAAAATGCTACTGTAAGTCTTATTTATTGGCACCATTCTTTGGCAGATATTAATTTAGTTTTATGATATCTTTTCGCTTACTCTACTTTTCAAATACTTCTATTGGTTTATTGAATTCGCAAAACACGCGTCTTCCTCTTTTAACAAGCTTAGGAGGTGGAATAATTTTTATATGGTTTGTATTATGCACTTTATTTTATTTTTTGTTTTTTTTTCCGCTGAAGTCTTTTCTTGTATTCTTGGATTTGGTCTTGAAGGTTAGTTTTTTTTTATTTTTTTTATCTATCCCGTCTAATCTTTTTTCTTCCCCTTGCACTGGCAATAGACGAGGCTGGAGTAAGTGAACAAGATGTAGGACTTAATGGAAGTAGTTTGAGACTTGAAGGAAGTGGTGTAGAAGCCAGAGCTTTCTGTCGTTCTCTTCTCTGCTTATTTCGAATCTGCCAGTGTTTTATTATTTTTTTGTGTTTCTTTTGGTGTCATATCTTCAACTAACTTTTTACGAGCATGATATTTTTCTAAATCTTTACGTTTGACTTCTGCAACGATTTCAGGGTTAAGTTTCCTTATTTCACGACACCGTCACTGTCTTTCAGCCGCATATAATGCCATTTTTCCATTTAACTGATGATAACACCTTAAAATTTACAAAATAATCGACGATACAATAATCAACATAAGAAAAATAACAACCATCTATTATGAAAATGAACTAAGGCTCTAAGTTTCATACAAAAACGACCACTCCGTCACGAGTTATACCACTCCGTCACATTTTGTGTGACGGAGGTGCCTCGTGACAGAGGTGTAAAATAGTAGTGTTATAGTTTCTCAGCATTCGCCTAATTATAATTTGTGCATAAAACTGGGCAGATATGAAATATTTATCAGGAATCAATAAAATAATATTGAAATTCAGAAATTTTAATAATATTTGGAAGTAGTAACTTACGTGACAGAGCGGTTGCTAAATAAACACACGCGCCTCCTACTATTGTTTGCGAGCGACTTACTCGTATTGCCGGGGTACAGGGACGCACAGCGTGGGTGAGGAGTGGAGGGAGACTTTGCTCTTGTCTAGTGACGAAGTTCAAAATTGCTAACACACATTATTTTGTACTATACGATGAGTGACAGAAGGTAGCAATAAAAATCATATACGTCGGGAGACAGCTAATAAAATATGTTTTTCTTTAAAAATAGAAACATTAAAAATTATTTCTTCTTATTAATTTAATAACAAAGGTTAAGTAGTTCAGTAAATGTTTTTGGATAGAAACTTATAATGTGATTTCTTTTTACGAGAGCAGTTTGTTTACATTAGTGGTCACAGAGGGACACACTTTATTTGCATGTAAAACACCTCCGTTACGTTTTTCGTATACTATGTCACAGTAACTTTTGTAAAAACTATTAATAATCAAAATCTAGTTTTTGGATATTACAATTGTTGCACTGTCAAGTGTATTTTTGTGAAAGAAAAAAAAAAGAAATTTTGT
>CATIVS010000188.1:0-16992 GCA_949629135.1 Eremobia ochroleuca | reverse complement strand
TACTACATCATGCCGGAGCTGGAGCGGCTCTGCGTGGACAGACTGGTGCGCGGCGTGTGAGCGCGAGAAACGCGTGCGATCTCATCGAGTTCGCGGCCAAGAACAACGTGAAGCGACTGCTGCTCGCGGTGCTCGAGTGCGTGCAGAACGGCGCCATCAGTGTCACGGAAATCCGCGACCACCTCGATGAGAGCGAGTGATGCCCCGAACACTCGTCAAAAAACGCTGCGCACTCGAGTATATGAAAATAGTGTATGGCGGAGCAAATCGAGAAATTATTATTCCTAAACATCTCGGACTTAGTTTACTTTCAGTTCTAGCCGAAACCCGGGTACCTTTTAGTTATTTTTCAAGGTACAGGATTTTTTAGGATTCTTATTGTTTAAATAATTATTATACTTACTTAACAATTTGCAGCGGCAAATTTTGGCAATAAGAAAAACATATCTTTGAGGAGCCCGTGGCGAAATAAAAACAGCCACACAGGTCGATCGATCAGGTTAAGCTACGCTTGCCGCGGTTGGTCTGTGGATGGGTGACCATCTTTTACATACCGAGACCCCTCCGTGCCTCGGAAAGCACGTTAAGCTCGTTGGTCCCGGCTGTCATTCGTAGATCTTTGACAGTCGTTACGGGTAGTCCCGAAATCTGACAACCAGTCTTACCTACGGGTATCGTATTACCCAGTAACTGGGTTGTGGAGGTCAGATAGGCAGTCGCTCCATGTAAAACACTGGTATTCAGCTGCATCCGATTAGACTGGAAGCCGACCCCAACATAGTTGGGAAAAGGCTAGGCAGATGATGATGAAGAAAAACATATCTTTATTTTTATCTATACCTTATGTGAACTCTGTTTTTTAGTAAAATATGTTTTTTTTTTTAAAGTATCTCTCAACTCTCAATCGTTGTGATACTATATTACTTAGTAATTATATTACTTATCATTTTCTTGTTCGTAGCTTAAAAGGACTTATGATGCTGAGTTTGAAAATCCAGTGCGCAGTAAAAAAAAACGTCGAGTTTAAAAAGCGCCTGTGTTTACGTGGGTGGGTCTCACTATTCCCTTTGAGCTTTCCCATTCACGGTAATACTGATACTACCTAGGTACTTGTATCGCTATTCCTCTTGCGTTTTTATACCGCGACTATTCAGTAAAACGGGGTGAATAGGAACGCAGGGGTGAATCGGAACGAAACTTTAAAATAGATTTTAACATTGAAATAATATCGTTTTTTGCCAAAAGGTCTCTTAATGTGTATACTATATTATAGTTGACGATTAAGTGTAATTGTTGGCTACAAACTATATTACATCAACGTTAAAATCCATTTTAAAGTTTCGTTCCGATTCACCCCTGCGTTCCTATTCACCCCGTTTAACGGTTCACAACCAAGAAAACGTTTGTTCATTTAAATAATATTCTCGACTCAATATTATGATTATTATTTTTGCTCCTGCTTAATTAATTTTCAGGAAGGTGTTTGAGAATCATGCTCAAGACAATCCACTATTTGAATGATGATTGTTCGGATGAAGTCATTGGGGTATTTCAAAGATGACAACTAAAAAATCTTCAAGGTAGATAATTGGAACTTTATTTGCTTTATTGCATATAACGACGTTAGGTATAAGTATTTGATTTATTGGACAAAAATAAAAATAAAAAAACATTTTATTTTTCAAAAAAGGACATGTTTAAAATCGGTGGTTGTCATTGCACGTGTTCAAAACAGCAGTCACCCGAACTGCGTAAAATGTTAATGGAAATACCATCACAAAAGTTCGAAGATTTTTGGTTTACTATTATAAATAAGTAGAACTGAAAAGTATATGAATATATTTCTTGCTGGCGGTTTTCACTGTCAAACAAAGATGTTAAGTTTATTGGTTTATGACTTTATTTGTAGGGACGCACTGTGATATCTTATTTCGCGGCGGTGTAGGCGGATGCTGGGTGGGCTATTATAAAAATGCGAGTAGATGCATAATTTCCTCGCTGAAATTGAATACTATTCGTTGGTTGGTATAAATAACAATTAATTGGTAAAGATAGTTCGTTTTCTTTTCTACTCGTACAATAATATAAAGCGACTTTTTTTATTGTTTATCTATTTAGTTAGCAATAATCATTCTCCTGGTGCATGTTTAGGCATAAAGTCATGGAGCAGCTGATTTGAGAGCTCTAATTTGCAGATTATGTTGATTCTGTCTCTGCATAATGTCCCGAACCTGCGTCATTATAAAGGTGCACTCTCATATTCGTTAAGCTTATTTTTTTTTTACTTTTGGCCATAAGCTTGATGACTTGAGTTGAGACAGGCTTTGATTTCATCTGCAGGTATTATTTTCTGGATCACCGGTAGAGTTTATCGGAAGTCACCAGCCAGTAAAACTACCATGCCTTTTTTTTTTTTTTTGTTTCGGTGTGGAAAATCCTCATGGATGTCCGCCGCCCTGGGGCGGGCGGCGGGGTCTGTCAGATTCTTACTGACTAAAAACCACCCCGGTGTTCCCTCTCTCACCTACGCCGGGGGTCGCGGGAACGAACGATACTTCCGCAACCCCCGGCTGGTGCTGGCCCGCTGCAGCGGGCCTCTCCTCGTGTCAGGGGGGGAGTGAGGTGTTAAACTCCCACCGCGACGTCTAAGAGGGGCGCGCGTGGAACACTACGCGCCGCCGCCTCGGGTCCAGATGTGTGGGGGGCGACGGACGTCCCCATTTAGGGGGGCTGGAAGAGGGCGTTGTCCGCCCTCCGCCGACGCCCGGTGCGCCTGCTGCGGGCGGGGTGAGGGGACGAGATCTCCCTCTCCCTTTCCGCAGCCTCCTTCTGCGAGACGACTGTTTTGCAGAAGGAAACCACCGCGTCCCAGGACTCCTCGCTGCCGACCATAGACTCGACCACGGCCGGCAGCGATAGGTCACTGCCTACTCCTGAGATGAGGGCACGGCGCGGCTCCTCCCAAGCGGCACACTCTGCCAGCGTATGCCACGTCGTGACCTCCCGACAGTCGACGCAGTGGTGACACCGAGAAAACTACCATGCCTCCCATAACGTCAGTACTGTCTCGCACGTCCTGCAGAGTTCGGTTTAACGCCTCTATAGCTTTTTTGTGGGACACCGTACTTTCGTCCCCCACTAAAAGTTCACACTGTCATAGCATTATACCTCGAGAGCTATTTTTGCTGAAATTGCAGATTGGTGATTCTTCCTGTGCAATATTTAATGGCAGTTTTATGACGGAATGTGCAGTGCGACCGCCGTTCAGCACTGTAGCGGCTATACCGGAGGAAGTCACGACAACAGCAATTTTCTCGTCTTTTGTTATGATAGCCAACAATAAGTTTAACAAACGTTTTTCCGGTTCCTCCAGGAACGTCGAGAAAAAGAGTGGACCATTTCCAGACGCTACTTGACGTAACACCTGTTGAAAGACGTGACTTTGTTCTGGAAGCTACCGAGGAACTAATTCGGCCACTTGCTGTTGCAGTGCTGTGTAGTCGTAGTTTAATTCTCGAGCAATGTCATCGTTTAAGTCATTTTCGCCTGATCGTCGACGGCTTACCATTCCAAAATCTTGTAGCTTCTTCCCCGCCATTGTCATAACTTTGTTTTCAATCTTTGTCAGCGCTTTGTTGTATACAAGGTGTAACTTAAATAACGCACAACCTCTTAAGGGGTCATTGTACTCATCATTATGAACAACTTTTACTATGGGACCAAACCTGAAATCGCGAAAAAAAAATCAGCTGTTCCCTACATTTTGACGAGTTATGCGAACATAAATGTAGGGAACAGCTGATTTTTTTTTCGCGATTTCCGGTTTGGTCCCATAGTAAAAGTTGTTCATAATGATGATTACAATGACCCCTTAAGAGGTTGTGCGTTATTTAAGTTACAGCTTGTATGTGATCATTAAAAGACGTATTATCTGCACGTACTTGCTGCAGTCGCCGCAACATGTCTTCGGCCATGTAGGTACTCTTTGTGCTTATCCCACAGCGTTTGAGGATTGGAAAAGATCATGGCATACCCGCCGGACGCCGTACGGCATACCTACGAATATTTACAACATGAACCTAACGTACACGTGGATATAAAAACCTAACTATACTAGTTACTTATATTCGAATACACAATACCAAACACATACTATGGGCATTACACTCTATTATACCTACTATATAAAATACTAGCGGCCCGCCCCGGCTTCGCACGGGTGGACATTTATTTTTTAAACATTTTAGGATAAACGCAGAATAAAATTAAATACTTACAATCACTTAAAAATATGCTAATTAAAACGTCCATGACTCAATTTGTTCAAATCTTCAAAATTAACCCTTGAATGCATGATTTATTGTATCGTATTGCAAAACATGCTATTGTATAGGTATTTATCTATAGAATTTAGAAAAAATATATACAACGTGTAACGTTAATTGCGCAAAACCTGAAAATACGACTCCTCCCTCGGTAAAGCGTTGTCGCAGACGCAAGAAACGATCAGAATGGCCAGTAAAACTAAAACAGCACATAAAACCTTTACAATTTTTTTAATGACTTATTTTCTCTCTGAAATAGGCCAATTGAATTAAAAATCAGTTGGGGTGTCTGAGGTTTTGCGCATTTAACGTTACACGTTGTATATATCTAGTGTAATTATTATCTATAGTATTACATGTGAATATGGCACGAGTCACGACCCAGCTATTATCAAGAGTTTCGACCGCCCCACCGCGAGTCTGAATCTTCTTCTACCACCATCTTCGGGGGCTCTTCGTCTGTATAAAGGGTACATTTCCCTCTTTTCAGGCAAGGCGATGCTAGATTACTTGCTCCACAGGGGCCATGAACCATGTTTCGGGTATTGGTTTCGTGCAAATCCCTGTCTTGTTTTGGATCCGGAATCTCGGCGCTTATAATGCTGTCTATATGGTTGGGACGCAGCTTTTCTATTAACCAAATAACAATGTGTACATGTGGTAGGTTGGCCTCATTTTTGCCCTTCAATGGAATACATGTGGCACTGGACGTTTCGCTGACGGCCCTCATCAATCTCATGCTCTCCGGCAATGTGAACGAAGCCGTCATTGATATTTTGTATGGGGCAAATCTATATGCCCTGCGCAAGAAGGATGGCGGCATTCGTCCCATTGCCGTAGGTTCCACTTACCGTCGTATCGCAGCCAAAATTTGCTGTGCTTTTTACAGCGAAACACTGGCCAGCAAATTCCAGCCCCTACAGCTAGTCTTCGGGTCTAAAGGGGGCTGTGAGGCTGCGGTACTTGCATTATCCACTTACCTCAATAGCGGTAAAGATGAGGTCATCCTTAAGGTTGACATTAAACATGCCTTCAGTTCCGTAAACAGGGACACCTTGTTAGCCGAAGTTCAAAAAGAAATACAGTTTTCTCTATCAATGTTAGAGGCACCCCACTGAATTACTTTATAAAGACAACCTTTTGAAATCAGCTGTTGGATGTGAACAGGGTGACCCTCTTGGGCCAGTCATTTTTAGTTTGGCAATAAATCCAATTATTCGACAACTAAATTCTAAGTTCAACGTTTGGTATTTGGATGATGGAACTCTAGGAGGTGACGATGACGTAGACACAGTCTTAAAAGATTTAATTTTTTTAAAGGATAAATTCAGTTCGCTTCGCCTTGACCTTACCCTTCCAAAATGCGCAATTTATCTTCCCCAAACGACTGACAGACAGACTACCATAGCAAAATTTAATACAAAAGCACCAAATATCAAAGTTATGGAAAGAAGCTCTCGTCACTTGCTAGGGTCCCCAATTTTTGACGAATCCTTTCCAACGTTAATTGAGGAGAAGATACAAAATTTTAACGATGTCTCGGAAAGACTTTTCAAAATTAACATACATTCGGCCTTCACACTGATTCGATACTGTTGCTTTGGGCCAAAATTGACATATAGCCTTCGCTCCTCTCATCTTTGGAAACATCTACAACTTTTAGAAAAAGTAGACCAAATTAGAAACACACTATCTTCCATCCTAAATGTGGCCCTAGACGACCGAGCGTGGCAGCAAGCCACACTACCCATTCGCCTGGGCGGTCTCGGCGTCCGCAAAATTTCAAGTATAAGTTTACCGGCCTTCCTCTCCTCGGTCCACAGTACCGATAAATTAACCAAGAACATTTTATATTCCTCACTGGTCGATTTTGAAGTACCGTGTTTGACCGATGCGTTGAACGCTTGGAAAATGGCTTGTCCCAATACGGTTTTGCCCGACAACCCGTCCTACCAGAAACAGTGGGACGTGCCAATACCGTTGAGTGTGCCCGTCTGCTGGCTGTGGGAGAATGGGAGTCAGGCTTGTGGCTTCAGGCGCTCCCATCACCCACCATAGGCACTATGATGGATGACTCTTCGTTTCGGCTCGTTACGTGTCTCTGCTTGGGCGCACCTTGTGTTGCTCCGCATCAGTGTCACTGCGGTGAAGCTGTCGACAGTCTCGGACACCATGGCCTGTCATGCTGCAGGAGCGCAGGTCGCATAGCAGGGCACGCCAGCATCAACGATATTATTCGTCGAGCCCTTGTCACCGCGTACTAGCGGTATTAGAACCAAACGGCTTGGTACGTGACGATGAGAAGAGACCAGACGGCATGACGTTTTTGCCTTGGAAGGTGGGTAGGCCTCTGGTGTGGGACGCAACCTGTGTCGATACCCATGCGCCATCTCATGTTCTTAGCACGGCGGGCTGTACTGGCGCCGCTGCTGCGGCTGCTGAGATCCTCAAGCGGCGCAAATACCGTAACCTTATGGGTAACTACAGTTTTGAGCCGTTTGGGGTCGAAACGCTCGGGTCATGGGGCCAGAGTGCACGTCTCCTTTTTAATGAAATTTCTCGCCGGCTGATCGACACTTCACGTGACCAGAGGGCTGGGTCGTTCTTTGGCCAAAGAATTAGCATTGCCATTCAACGTGGCAATACTGCCAGTCTTCTGGGCACGTTTCCGGATGACAGCGATGCGGACGATTACTTCGACGCATAAATCCTTTTGTTTTTGTATTTATTTATTTAGTTAGTTTTTTTTTTTTAATTTAGTACTTAGTTTAAATTGTCTGTAATTTATATGGCGTACAGACGCCAGCACATCAAGCTACTACAATCTGTCAGATTTCTTTAACCTCTCAAGTACCGCCATTATTTACGTCAACTATCCGTCAAGCATCGCATCTGCCGTCGAGAACATTCGTTCAGAAACGATTTTAAGACTTATCTTTACTACAAATACAGTTTTAAATCGGTCGGGGCTTAGTGGCACAAAGTGCCAGTGGGGCTCAACGGTAATACTTGTTTACTGGCACGTTTTTGTGCCGCTCGGGCTCTAGAGGTTAATAGATTTTCAACTTTATCGCTAAAGCATAAGGTTCAAAGTTGATTGGGAAAATTGACAGTTTCGGGTAGCTTGATGTGCTGGCGTCTGTACATAAGCTGTTGTTAAAATTTTTCTAAGCGTCATAAAATTTAAAGATAAATTAATTTTAAATTAAGTTTTATTTCAAATATCGATAGTTTATAGTATGTGGTCACGATGATTCATCGCCCATCACTAATATTAGGTCGGCATCATAGACATAGAAAATCTCCCATCTCAATGGTCGGCATGCCCCGTAGATAGGCGCACGGCATGCCCATAAAGTATGACATTGACAGGTACTGTCTGTACATAGGCATACAAAATAAAATTTTTACTTATATCTCAATGTGTCTGTACTATTATGAAATTCAGGTCTTTATAGGCGTAATTTTACTGACAGCTTTCGCGGAGATCAAGCTATATTTTATGAAGTATAGCTCTCTTCTAGTGTTCCACTGTACTCTTATTTAGTTTCAGATTATTTCATGATTGATTATTCCAAAAAGGTTTAAAAAATATATTAAATACTTACTTACTTATTTATATTATAAGACTATTACGCACTTATGAGGACTGACTGTGATTTTTAGAAGGTATTATTTAAACGATTATTCGAAGAAGTGTCCACGGACTAGAAAAGAAAAGTGTCTTTGTCTTTTTTAAAACTTTGCCGTATTATCTCCTATTGTGATCGTCTCTTCTCGTGTAAAAAAAAAAACGTCATGCTCCCTGGCGGAACCACCTTTGCTGTAACAAGTATAACTTACATGAACAATTCTATGAAATGTCTATAAAATTCTAGTCCTATAAAAAAAAAAGTCTATATCCCTAGTTTCGACGTAAACTTTTATTTAAAGTGGTTGCGCTGCGGAGTATCCTCCCCGGCGAAACCACCATGATATTTCTATTAGTATACATAGTATAAGCAAATATGTAGTATCAAATAATTCTATAACAATTCTATATTGAACTAGCACCCCTAAATCCTCAGTCTAATTTAAATATACGAACAAAACGGTGCCTCAAACTTTGATTTCGAAATAGTAGCTAAGTGCCTAGATTAAAGTTCTTAGCAAATAACGTTTACGTCAAATATCATACAATGTCCTCTAGACGTTTAGTTTATAAGCATACAGATAATTATTTTCTTGTTTGTTTGTTCGAGGATTTAGGGGTGTTAGTTCAATATAGAATTGTTATAGAATTATTTGATACTACATATTTGCTTATACTATGTATACTAATAGAAATATCATGGTGGTTTCGCCGGGGAGGATACTCCGCAGCGCAACCACTTTAAATAAAAGTTTACGTCGAAACTAGGGATATAGATTTTTTTTAATAGGACTAGAATTTTATAGACATTTCATAGAATTGTTCATGTAAGTTATACTTGTTACAGCAAAGGTGGTTCCGCCAGGGAGCATGACGTAAAAAAAAAACTTGATTTCTCAGGTTTTTTACCTGGCAAGTCTAATATTTTTCTCAACCTCACTTTTGCAACACTGCGGGTAAGGGGAATTTTGATTTTTAGGTGTACGTGTGCCGGTGTGCCTAAGTTTTTGTGTGTACCTACCTAAACCTAAGTGCGACAGTTCGTTCACCGTTTTCTAAGGAAACCAAACCTAAATAAAACCAAAGTGAATATCGATACCAGTGATTGTCAGCACATAAAACTAGCTCAGAATCTCTAGAGTACGTATTTAATATAAACACTTTATTTTTTTCTTTTTATTCCCATCACCGCAGGTAAGGCTGATTTATATTTTAATCGTATGGATTATTTTTCTTTATTTTTAATGCATATTTCCGATAACTAAAAAGTAAAATAATAATGTGTATTTTGCATTAGATATGCAAAGTACATAAGTGTTCATATTTCAATGTGAATCGGTGACAGGGACAATATACTAAACTTGCTTTTAGTTCACGTACCTACCTACTACTTATAATAAAATTACACCAGTAATTTACATTGTTCACTTTTAATTCGGCTACTTGTTAATGCCAGTGACTTGAACGTAAACATTACCTAAGCTACGTTAGTACTATTAAGTACCTAGTTATGCTTGCTTTGGTGACAGAAAGTCTTGCTCTAGCTACATCTATTTATTTATTTTTTGCAATGCAAGTTTTACGGGTAGTCAGAAGCCCGAAAGTCTGACAACCATTCTTCCTATATTACCCAGTAACTGGGTTGTGGAGGTCAGATAGGCAGTCGCTCCATGTAAAATAGGTAAGTACTGGTATTCAGCTGCATCCGGCTAGACTGGAAGCCGGTACCCTAGCGTAGTTGGGAAAAGGCTAGGTAGATGATGATGAATGCAAGTTTGATACCAGTTGACAATTTTGTAATCAAAATGCCCAAAATGGTGATCAACAAGAATAAACAACTCAAATAAAATACTTTGACAAATTAATAAATTTATAGTACAAGATCAATAATATACAAATGAATAAATAAATTTAAAAGGATTAAATTCATGAGTGCATGACTTCTTGACACATCAATAGAGTAGGTAACATAAAATACTTCAACCTAACGCTATGAATATTCAATACCCTGAAGTCATAGAAGTCTCGGACGGGCTTCAACTTTTTGTGGAAGGGTCAAACCAGTGTAGCTTAGATTATTAACAAGCTGTTAATCATTTTCATTTACTACAACAACAACAACTACATGAGGCTCGAGATTGAAATAAAACAATGTCGAACTATGACGTTGAGACTACAAATCATAACATCACTTCATCAATGAATCAAAGTTTGTTTAATGAATTGATGCCTATTGCTCTGTGAATGATTTCTGCCATGTTATTTACACTTTAGATCTGACAGGTGATGACGAATCAGAATCATGTAATTCAGTAAGAGTAATGTATTTTTTATGTTTGGTTTATTAATGTCTACTAATAAACCAAATTTAAAAAATACATTAAAATTAATGAATAAGTACACTTTAAAACACCAAATTGGTAAACAGACAAAGGTTCTTTATCAAAAATGTTAATAGAGAAAGACTTAATTTACTTAGGGCTGATTTTTCCATCACCAGATAACTTTTATTTGAGGATTAAAATTGAAATTTTTACAGTTTTTCTATGAAATATGTAACTGTAAAAATTTCATAATTATTTCTCAAATAAGTTATCAAATGATTGATAAATCAGCCCTTAAACAATTAGGTATGTAATATGTATTCCTTTAATTTGGAACAGAGCTCTAGGAAATACAACAATGACAAAGAGGACCTGCAATCTGAACTTGACCTTAGTGCAATGATTAACAATGATTATTGTTAAAGTTTTAAAGTCAGATTTTTTTTCAAAATTATGTAGATGTAAAAAAAATATATATATAAAGACAGTACTTATATTTATAAGAGACTGCAGGTGATGAACCTGTAATGATAGTTTAATTATAAGGCAGAAATAAATACACCACCTCACTGCAGCCTTGGGTTGATTTGAGAATTTCTTCTATTAATAGTTCCAATAAACAATGTCATCATCATCTGCTGAGCCTTTTCCCAACTATGTTGATGTCGGCTTCCAGTCCGGCCGGATGCAGCTGAATACCAACTATTTTACATGGAGCGATTGCTTATCTGACCTCCACAACCCAGTTTGGGTAATACGGTACCCCTAGGTAAGACTGGTTGTCAGATTTTCGGGCTTCTGACTACCCGTAACGACTCAGAGATCTACGAATGACAGCCGGGACCAACGGCTTAACGTGCTTTCCGAGGCACGGAGGGGTCTCGGTATGTAAAGATGGTCACCCATCCACAGACCAACCACAACAAGCGTAGCTTAACCTGATCGATCGACCTGTGCGGCTGTTATTATTTAGCCATGGGCCCCTCAATAAACAATGTTACACCTGTAACGCATGTGCCGGCGCCGCCGCCGTTCAGGCTCAGACTGAACATGGCTACTGGCTACTGTCACGTTTTTCGCGCGCCCCGCGTGCGTGCATATCATTTTCTCTCTCTAACCCTCAAGCGCAATACACACTGAGCCCGCCGGGTCGCCGACAAAGCCCGGCGACACAACCCGGCGGCCTGTATGAAAAGAATCATGTCGGCAACATGCGCCCGCGCGTGTTGCCCGCCGACATGTTGGCGGCTTGGGTACGCCTGCGCTCAGTTGCACGCTGCCGACCAAATTTTCCGACTTGTATTAAGTGAAGCCGCCAACTAGACCGCCGACAAAAAGTTGCCGACATAATGTCGGCGGCCCGGCGGGCTCAATGTGTATTGCGCTTTATGTTACGTTTAATCTTTCGTATGCCTGCCGGAACGCAGGTCTGCGCTCCAAATTCGGAACGATCTGCGCGATTTTATTACTTTTTTCGGAAAAGCACCTATTTACATTAATTTGTTTGTTTTTCCGAAAAAACTAATAAAATTGTTTTTTTGAGTAAAGTTAAAACCGCGCAGATCTACGTTTGAAGCTTTTAAAAATTGGAGCGCAGACCTGCGTTCCGGCATACGAAGGATTAAGTTAAAAAAAGATATTGCATTATTGTTTGCTTCAAATTATCTTATTCGTGGTACTGTATGGAAGATTCGTATTTGCATTGAAATAAAAGCTATTATTATCCCGCGTATGAGAAAATTTAAATTGGTCGACAACAATTTGTCTTTGTTTACCTATTTTTTCGGGTTTCCGCATGTGATGCTTTGCGTGACCTATTAATAAATAGACACGGCAACGTTTTTAATGATTTTTTTTTGAAAAATGTGACGTGTATTAAAAAATGGTTCAATTAATTCTGCTCGTTATTCTGATCAAACTATTTTCAGGTTTGACACACGGTTTGTATACAATGTGGTTTGTATAAATGCTGAAATGCGCTAAACCTGTAAAACGTTGCGGTGTCTATTTATGAATAGGTCAAACAAGCCAATGTCAGCGCGGGCGCAGCGGCCCGGTGACGACTCCTCCCTCGATAAAGCGTCGTCGCAGACGCAAGAAACGATCAGAATGGCCAGTAAAACTAAAACAGCACATAAAACCTTTACAATTTTTTTAATCACTTATTTTCTCTCTGAAATAGGTCACTTGAATTAACCTTTTGAACGCCAGAGTATAAACGTGTCGCCGTACCCCTGACGCCAGCCCACTTTTTCTGTCAAATGACCTTCATAAAAAATAGGGATTCCAAAACTTATATCGATATACAACTTTTATTTTCGTCTTTAATTTTCTAATAAACCGTACTCACGACACTGAAATTTTATTTAACCTGCCACTATATTCCAATACGTTTTATTTCTCCTGATACCAACTTATACACAAATAATATACTCTGGACTAAAATTTCATATTCATCTTCTTAAGTTTTTATTGATTTTACAATCACACGTCACAACACTAGCTGTCACATATAGCAGACTACGGCGTGTGAGACGGAAGCTTAAACTTTTAAATTATATAAATAAAAACACACAAAAGTAATGATTAAATTGTTTATTTCATAATATGGTGCGACGTGTATTTTGTCATATATTTGTGACGTTGGCGTTCAGGGTAAGATTTCGTTTGTCACATATATGTGACAATGGCGTTCAAAAGGTTAAAAATCAGTTGGGGTGTCTGAGGTTTTGCGCATTTAACGTTACACGTTGTAGTGGCATAAATACCGGAAGCAACATGTATGTAGTCATTCCTGTGGAGTCAGTCTGTGAATCTGATCTTCACTTCTAATAATAATAGTCGGCGATTGTTCGTCCTTTTTTACCAAAGACTATTATAACCACTTGACTGCGTATACAGTGCCCCGACGCACGAAAACTATTAGTATTTTGTAGCCTATGTATAGGCTACGGTACTAGTAGCAATTTTAGTTGTGTCCAAGTGTTAGACCTGCGTGCACGCTAAATTAATATATTTTTTTTTTACGTTTATGCAATTATAACGCATCAAAATGCCTTCATGCGCGGTGAAGTGGTGTGGGAAACATTCTTAGACATCTAGTTACAAAAAGGATGACATAACTTTTCATCGGTACATAAACATTACGAAAAATTATTTTTGATTTAATCAGATTATAAGCCACTGCAGGGGTCTATTTAAAATGGTGGCTGGGTAAACGAGCACACTTTTTGAGTCGCGCGTTGATGTCTTTTGGAAAAGTCTCGTTCTTGTATTAGACAATTCTAATGCTTCTATCCCTTTCTTTCCTTTTGTATGTTTATCGTAAAAAATAGTGCTGTTATCTTTAATAGCTGAAAGTTGATATCGAGAATAATAAAATGAATACATTTTTTATTCAATTCACATACTTTAATAAAATAACTATCTACTATTAACCGACTTCAAAAAAGAATACCGACGAACTGAGAACCTCCTCGGTTGTCAGTTCGTCGGTTTTTTTTTTTTTTTTTTGTATAATCCGGGATTTTTTAGTTCTTTCTGTCCCCGACCGGGGCCGATCAGTCCATTTCCGGGATTTTTTTTTGTAATTGATTGATTTTGATTAAATATTATTTCTATGATTTTGATTTAGTATTTATTATAATGTTAAAATCCATTTTATCGATATCGACTATTTTCTCTTAATGAAGTAAAGCAGCCCTAACGATGCAACTTGACCTTGAACTGACCAATTGCAGCCGCGCGTTTTTCCTCATCCCCCGGCCCGCAGTAGTGAGTCGTGTGCTTCGAAGAAATCGGCCCATACGCTCTCTAGTGGTTATATTCTCTATGTTTTTTACATACACCTTACCGTAGGCTGTCCAACAGTATTTAGGTATAGGCGCCTGATTTTACCAAGTCTTGGGCGAGGAAGTGTAGGGGAAGGTGGGGCAGATTCATACAGTTTTTATATTTCGTCTTATAGAATGCTCTCGGGTATCGATATCTATATCGATTCATCAAAAATCAATAGTCTTACTATCTGACTTTATATCAAAAACATGAAATTTGTGTTAATACACTAGTACGGCTTTTTGTAACACTTTAAAGAAAAAATTAAAAATGTATGAATGTACCCCAGATGCGGGGCACTTTCATACAGGCTATGGGGCAGATTCATACATGTGAACAAAATACACAAGTTGTGTATGAAATGTTTATTTATTTATCAAAATCAAAGTATCAAAACATAAAGTGCATGAAAACAAAAGCAATATTAATCTCTATGACCAAATAATACTTACTTAATCATATTATAAAAAAGAATAACAAATATAGTTAGTTTTTCTTTTTATGGCACCGAGGGAACCAACTTAACCTAACAGTCTTTCTGATCAGTCACATCAATATTTAAATATCTACATCCTATTGCTTGGTTCTTATTTAGTACTAATACAAAATTTATTAGTACAAAAGATCCTCTTCCGTTTTTGTAAAAACTTGTTGCGATGCAAATTTAGATTCAAATACACGAGTTTCGCTACCAAAATCTTGTGTTTTACGTAATTTTTTGATACGGCTTTGTAGTGTTTGTGCATTAACTCCATGTTTGGCTGCTGATTTCCGAAAAGAATTTTTTTTTCCAAAACTTCTTCGATAGCTTTTAACATTGCTTCTTCGTCCACCTCTCCGCTCCTAGTTCCCTTTTTCTTGTAATTTCTGACCATAATGGTTCTGCAAAAAAAAAAAATGATGGTATAACTTCAATTTTACAAAACAAAATTAAAAAATGGGGCACGTTCACACAGTATGAATGTGCCCCGTACACTCCTGTATGAACCTACCCCATCACAAGAAAATGAAATCAAAATATTGCTAGAAAAAAGGCAAGCATATATAAAATTATTCACAGATTAATTCACAAACTTGACCCTATTATCTTTTAAATAAAATAGAACTGAACAATCTAGAGAGTAGTTTTTATTAAAAAAAACACGTTAAAAGTGGGGTTATAAAATTACTTACGCCTGGCCGAATCACGTTCCGTGTCACACCGACGCGCGTTTCACACCAACTGTTTTCAAACTCCGTGAGCAGTCACACACATAAGTAAGCTACGCATATACGCAAAAGTCATTCTGTTGCTGTGCGCCTAACATCAGATATATCTAGTGTATGACGGTGCCCCTTGTATGAATCTGCCCCACTTTCCCCTAGGCGAGATCCTTTTGTTTTTAAATGCTCCGTAATAAATATGGAAGTATCTTCCTGCTTTTTAAAGCCAAGGTGTTTACAGCATAGTTTAAGATTTGTGTTTGATATTAAACGCTTTTCCCATCTTCAATATTTCGTTTCTCAAAAGAGTGGAACTCGTTTCAACAATAATACAGGTTGAAATTGAAAACATGCGACAAATCGAAATGAGAGATTATACTCATCATTGTGAACAACTTTTACTATGAGATAAAACCTGAAATCGCGAAAAAAAAATCAGCTGTTCCCTACATTTATGTTCGCATAACTCGTTAAAATGTAGGTAACAGCTGATTTTTTTTTCGCAATTTCATGTTTGGGTCATGGTAAAAGTTGTTCATAATGATGAGTCACGACAATCTCCCATTTCGATTTGTCGCATGTTTTCAATTTCACCCTGTAGGTGACTGTTTATTGTCTCTGTTCGTACCTCGCAGTCTGTAAATATCCTTAATGTCATACAGGAACATAGCAGAGTAGACTAGTAAGAAAAACGAAATTTTGTTATGTGGCATCCGTAAAGTGGTTTCCATAAAGCTGCCTTCATTAAAATGAACAGAACAAATTCGACTAAATTGTGTTGGGAACCAATATTCATGCCCCGTCGGTTCAATCTATTTCTCTATAACTTTGGGATCACTTGCAAATCTGTAAATATAATTAATAACATTCTAAACAAAATCACTAAATTGAACATTGCAAAAAACATTAAAAAGAACATTAAAAAGAAAAAAAAAATCATGTCACAAAGTACCCAACGCAAACATTATCATTCCATCATGTTTCCAAAATCCATTAGAATCGAGAACTGTACAACATGTGTGTACAACACTATTTGCTTTATTTGAAAGAAAAAATGAGAATAGCGACCGTGTCACGAAGCTCAGCGACAAGTGAAAATATCGATCATTTTAATTTTAACAGGCCCAAAATACAGCCTTGTAACTAAAAACCGCAATGTATTATGATTTATCCGATACACACTCTGTTACATAATTTTCATTGTGAAACCACATAAACATAAAATAATTGATTTTTCCATAAAAAAAAAAACACATAATTTAATAACAAAATGACTTACTGATGAAAGAAAACGTTTCCATTATCTCGTCCCACTTTTTTTGTGTAGTTTTTACAGCTCAATACCGCACAATTTGGCATTTTTAGTTTTCGTTTGACTTCTGGAATCGAGAATGTTTGAGCGCGGACTGAATGGAAATGGCGCGAAGGAAGTCATTTTTACTCCCTTTTTACACGCGAAGTACATACACTTGCGTGGTCTAGCCAATATAGGTCTGTGATTTTGACACTATGTCGCACTCGCACAGGCACTCCGCGTTTGTGAAGGTCGGGCTTGCCCTTCACTTTACCACACAGATAGCACCCAACTGAGGAGTTTTATGGCCAGTAACATAGGTAATATTTGCGAGTGCCAAAAAATATTAGGTGTACAAATTAATTCGGTGCCTTTTAAATC
>CATIVS010000187.1:0-15972 GCA_949629135.1 Eremobia ochroleuca | reverse complement strand
ATCTCACCAGAGGGCGCCCTATCAATCGAAGTCTGGGGACATCGCTCAGCCGGGTTCAGTCGCGCGCGCGGCAACTGGGAAGTAGAGCAACAACAACTAGCAAAAGCGCGCTCATTGGCCGATAGGTGGACAGAACTCACGCGCAAGATCGAACTGTGGGTCGAGATACACGAGCTCAATGATAATGGAGAATATGCACCTGTTGAAGTAAGTACTGTTCTTATTATTATTTAGTCACTGAAATACATAATCAGCATTAATCCACTGTAGTGTATGCAACTTTTAAAGTTACGAATGTAAGATATTAAATATACTGTCAATATACAGTGAACTACGAAAATCTTACTGCTAGAACATAAAACTTCTGTCAATATCAAATTGTACTACCAATTTCCGGCTGACGATACCTACTGGCTAGACGGTCGTCAGGTCGTACGATGCATTTTGAGTAACACTAGATCCTAGATGTTACTTAACACGTTCAAACGCCATGTCGGACATTGCTGGGCGACACTTAACTTTCCCTATAAGCCACACAAAGCAATTAAAATTGACAAAAAATCGACTTTTTGTTTTATTAATGCAAGAACATTATCAGAAAAACAACATAAAATTCTAACATATATATTTTTTTAGAGTGCTGATGTGATTACACTGTTCTGGGAGGTCGCGCAAGTCATGCTGCGTACAATATTGCCTTGTGTTCTTGATCGACGGCTCAGAAGCGACGTTTAGACAGAGGTCTGACTGTCGGACAACATTGTCCCCCACGGCCCGAACGGGACATACTGGTGTCGCCCAACATTGTCCGACATGGCCTGATTTTTTTTTTTTTAGAAATGACATCTCGCAGTTCAACCTATGAGGTTGTCGACTGCTTAACCGGGCTTGCCTGTGGATGCCTCAATGAATTAAGGCCTTCAGCCAGGGCTTAAAAAACTTAAAAACTAAGCGACTACACGCTAAGGGCACCCCCTGTGGGGTACGGACCTCGGCTTATTGCGTCGCTGGGAGAGGGCAACAAGGGACAGGCTGGATCGGAATTAGGACATGGCCTGAATGGAAATTTATCATTTTATTCCGTGGCGTTAAACGTGTTAAAGGACGGTTAAGGCCGACAAACTGCGCATTCTATTCATAAATGATTTTGAAATCTTTTTTTTTTTTTTGTGATTAAACCGAGTTAAGTCGAACCGGACGGAAAATTACGATCTCGCGATTTCTTGGTTTTCAGTCTTTAGAAATAGGGGTGTCTTTTATCCAACTAATCTTTATGTTCTGTTTCTGCAGGTGGTCCAACGCAACGATGTGTGGACAGGCGGCGTGTACCAGGTCCGCCAGGGCCAGCAGCGGCGCATCGCGGTGCGCGTGCGGCCGGCGCTGAACTCCGGCACGCTGCCGCTCGTGTGCCAGCAGATACTCAGCGTCGAAGTCGGCTCCGTTAGCGTCAGGTATGTACGACATGACACACTAGTACATAGACATACTATGGAAAAATGTATACCTCGTTGGGAAAAACATAACACGAAGACATTTCATTTATCATACGTTTTCTTGATACACATACACAGAGAGAAAAATCTTAGAAAAATTACTGTGCTGTTTCATAATCTGAGTGCATTTGAGTGATAATGGATAAATTACCATGCTAGCAAGGTAAAAATTTCTATATTGCATAATAAAATTTATTGGACTAATAGTGAACTTTTCCTAATCTCATTCAGAAAATTTTCTGTAGATGGTACTTGCACTCACTTTATAGTGATGAGCACAGTAATTTTTCTAAGAATTTTCTCTTCGTGTAGCCGCAGTCTTTATAACGTGCCGAGGGATGGTGTACCAGTTGTGCATGCGCAGGTCAAGGTTTAACTTAATGCAAATACATAGTTTATCGAATTTAAACCAACGAAATCTTTCAAGAATGAAAATCGATAATATGACATGAAAGAGATTTAAAGTAACAAAATCTTTCAAGAATGCTGTATCGATACATTATTTCTATAATCCTTTGTTTGTCGTTCAGGTCGCGCCTTCAAATGCCACTAGACTCTTATCAAGACGAAGACTTGGCGGTGTTACGGGAAAGGTGGAGCGACGCACTGTTTCGTCGACGACAACATTTACATGCACAGTTACAGGTAAAAGTTGATGTTATGGCAACACCTAAAACAAGCGGCTAGGTGCGGCGTGCGGGACACGCGGTGTCGGTCGGATCACTTCGCTACCGATCTCTGTCGACGGCACGCCCGCAACCGCGACCGCCTGCTCGGTCCTTCTAGCAAAGTCAGTCCTATAAATAATTATTATCATAATATTTGTTATCAGTTGAAATGAAAATCAAGCTTTTTTTTACTAAAACACTTTCAACACTTTATTAATGATTTTATTGTTATTTTTGTACAGAAACTGGTGAACATGTCTCCTGCAATGAAGAATGATCGCGACAACGAAAGAGAACAATCCCTCGTTGAACAGTGGGTCTCGCTCACCGAGGAGAGAAACGCTGTGAGTAGAGCTCTCTTTACATCTCTTACATATTATAAACTAGCTGTTGCCTGCGACTTCGTCAGCAATTCAGGATGAAAAAGCCTAGGCCCTTACCCAGGCCATGGTCTATCTATGTGCAAAATTTCATCCTAATCCGTTCAGCTATTTAGCTTGAAAGCGCAATAAACAAACTCATTTTCGCATTTGTAATATTAGTTAGGATTGAAGTCGCTCTTCGTCTCTCTCTGTGACCGCGTTGTTCTTCTAAACAACGCCACGGATATTGGTGAGGCTTAACCATCATTTAAAGAATTTATTTCGAAAGTTTTATATGTATAATACATTAAAATTAAAACCTAAAAACCATGCGAAACAGGAGCGGGTAGCTAATATTATAAAAAATAATAGTTGACCGTTTTCGTCCCTTCTACAAAAGTACCTGTTACTTCAAAACATAATTTATTTTTTACTTGTAAAAGTGTATTTTTTAACCAATTTACATAAATAAATATCATATGTCATCATTTATCATGTATTTCAGTTTTTACACAAAAATATCTCCGCAAGTGACATTTTTGCAGTATCATCATGTCCGTCATGGTTGGTGCAGTTTAACAACCTTGCTATTATTTTACGTTGTCCAGGTTTTGGTCCCCAGTCCGGGCAGTCCTATCCCCGGCGCTCCGGCTGCGTGGGTCCCGCCATTGGGAATGGAACAACACATACCTGTGCTGTTTCTAGATCTCAACGGTAAGTTCCCATAACTGTATTTATTGGTGGTGTTTATTAAATAGGGTCTATTATTATGATGGGCTTTTTTTTTACTCGGTTTTTGAAACCTAGAAAAAAAAATTAGGCGCAAAAAAAGTTGAATTGTTGTATGGAAGTTTTATGCGTTTTAAGGCCTATGCTAAACAGAAACAGCACTGCTGCGATCTGACGTCATAATCACATCATAGGGACGCCATAGTAACGTCGTGCTTTTCAGTACAATGATCGTTTTGCATGACAGGGATACAAGAATCATTTTAAAAGCGTTTTCGTTATTTTTTCACAAATCGTTTCTTTTAGTAACATCTTTAAAATAAGTCCTGTTTGATGTATATTTTTGATAGTACTCAAACACCTTATTGTAGGAATGACCACTTTTAAAATTGAGGATTAAATTCAGACTGCTTTAAGATAGCTGTAGGAGTTTCATTCAACAAGTCGTTCGTGCCCTAATTCCAATTCATTGTTTTATGGCGCGACTTTCTTGTTCTTACATCTCTATGAACCATCATCTCAGTGTTCTTTCCTGGGCATAATTATCTTCTTTTAGACAATTCACCCATCTTTTGTTTTGTCTACCTCTCACTGAAGACATCCAGATTCATACTTGGGATTTTTTCGCCAAAGATCCTCATTATTTAACTGAAAAACTTGCTTCTTGTTAATAGCGGACGACCTAACGACGCACCCGAGCGGTGAAGAGGTCACAGTAGCGGGCTTACACTCGATCTTACCAAAAGAACACGGCAACAAATTCTATGAGCTGCAGTTACTACACCACCACGATAAGGACGTATCTGCGGTGGCTTCCTGGGACTCGTCTATACACGACTCGCAGTACCTCAACCGGATCACTGAAGGTAAACATAGCGTCTTTGTTGTGATATGAGCTAATTACGTGTGTCGAAAAAAAACCGAAATGATTTTAAAAAACCAGCCAAGCGCGTGTCGGATTCGCGCACGAAGGGTTCCGTACCATTATCTATAAAAACGGCAAAAAAATCATGTCTGTTGTTTGGGAGCCCCCTTAAATATTTATTTTATTCTGTTTTTTAGTATTTGCTGTTATAGCGGCAACAAAAATACATCATCTGTGAAAATTTCAACTGTCTAACTATCACGGTTCATGAGATACAGCCTGGTGACGGACGGACGGACGTACGGACGGACAGGGGAGCGGGAGTAATAGGGTTCCGTTTTTCACTTTGGGTACGGAACCCTAATAAAAATTACTGAATTAATATTACAAAATGAATCCTATGAATGATGATTCTAGTTCGAAATAGGACAATAGAATAATCATTGTTAAAATTTATTGAACAAACAACAATTTACGAAATCGATTGACGTCATAGGTGCATCAGCGATTAAATAAATTAATAAGTATCGACGCGGATGCAACATCAGCGATCTTCATAATTATAGTAGCGCTATCTAATTACCTTGATGAAACTTGAATGAATATAAAGAACAAAAACTAAAAAAAAATCCTCGAATTATAATTTTACGTACACAGCTTATAACGGGCGTACCGTCCGTCGTCGCGTTTTTATATTTGAAATTGTGATTTAACTTTTTTTTTTATTTAAACTTTATGTACAGTAGGTACTTTTAGTTGTGGTACATAGAAGGACTTAATGCCTTTACCCATCACCTCTGTATAGTTTCCCCAACGTTTCTAAAATGCCAAGTATATTATCCCGCCTTTGAGCAAGCCGTAGTCTCTTACCTACCCACATTGGGCTCGTAGAGATCGCTAGATATTGTGACATACTGACTGTACAAATAAATAAGTTCCCTGTTCGAATTCTATAAGTTTTTATTCATTGTGTTTCAGCAAACGAACGAGTCTACCTGATACTGAAGACAACAGTGCGTCTGTCGCACCCCGCCCCCATGGATCTCATACTTAGGAAACGATTAGGGTTAAACATTTACAAGCGACAGAGCTTCACCGACAGGATACGGAAGAAGATTGTCAGGTTAGTCGTCTACCGGGTGGTGACTTCGCTTTCGTTCTGTCTATAGTAATGAGTTTGGTGGTAGAATTGAAAAAGGGGAAATAAAATTTAAAAAAAAATGGTGCGCATACGCTTAACTACAAGCTTGAGCGGTAAAGGGGGGTTGCACTCCTTACTTATTTGTATACTGGTGGTGGATGAAAATAATGAAGATGTTTAATTAAACTACCATACTAATTGAAATCAGTACAAAATACCTCATTAATCTTTGCTCTTTCCAGTTTCATTTGGTATCAGATTTCTGATACCAGATGAAACTCCTACCTCCTCTTTCTGTTTCTACCTTACTTATCAATGATCTGTTCGGGTTTTGTTTAGTCTCTGATTGATTTCCTCTAAAGAAGGCGGCTGCACGAATAATCATTAATTTTTACCACCAATAAGTAATTCAACTACAACTTAACTAAAGTTTAAAATAACTCGTTCTTCTTCTTCCTATCATACAATATCAATCACCTAAACAAGTTGACATACGTAATATACAAATCTGTTAGTTATTACGTGGACAGGACGGACCAGCTGACGCACACCGGCGTGACGTATGAGGTCGTCTCCAACATACCGAAGGCTTCTGAGGAGTTGGAGGAACGAGAGAGTCTGGCGCAGATCGCTGCGACTGGGGAGGAGGCTAGTGCGGCTGATGGGGAAACTTATATTGGTGAGAACTGTTATACTGTTTAACCTCTCAAACGTCGATTGTACACCATGTGTTAATAAAATGCCTATAAATGAGTGCGTGAGTAGATGGTAAAGGAGTTCCCATGAACTGTGATGATATCTTTAAAAGTTAGTAGTAGCGGGCTGATACACCAACTCGTAAATTGATATTGAAATATATAGGAATATTCGTTCTTATACTTTTGACGGTGATTATTTAAAATTATTAGAATAAGTAAGAAAATTAAACTTAATTTAACTTTATAAAATTTTTGTCAGCATGAAAATTCGCGTGACGTACGTTTGCCGCTCTATTTTAGTTTAGATATGGACCACTGCACTGTCATTTGTTGCCCACTTCAGAGCTGTAAATTAGTTTGATGAATTACTGTATAACTGTGTTCTTTCTGAAATACTCCTTCTGTAATTCAGATAGTATATATTTTTAATCCTTAGGAAGTTAGCTGCTTAACTTGATAGAATGCTACTAAATACATACATAATAATATTGCAGAAAAATACACGCGAGGCGTTAGCGCAGTGGAGAGCATACTGACGCTCGACCGACTGCGTCAGAGCGTCGCCGTCAAAGAGTTGGAGCAGGCGCGCGGACAACCCATCACCATGCGCAAGACTGCCTCCGTGCCCAACTTCTCACAGGTATAAGCACAGCTATTTTATGTTGTTCTAGAAATAACGATGGATTTGTACTACGTACTGGGTAGCTGTAGGCAAGAAAATAAAAATAATAATACCTAATGAAAAGTTAAGACGCGTATCTATGACTGCCAATACAAGAAGACGGCTAAATTCTTTGCAAAATGCAGCTTTTACACGACTGTGGCGAAGCCCAAAAGAAGGGTAGGCATATTTTAGCTCTAAAGAGCTTATTCTCGAAGGTATTTTTAGTTGAATTTGACTATAATTAGTTCGTTCAAATAAATACTTAAAGCATTTCGCAAGGGTTGTAGTTATTTTTGTCGTTATTTCCAGCCGTCGACAGTACGTAGTACAAAGATGTCAGAATATAACACAGTTTTAAATAGACACACGTACAGTCGAAGCTAGTTAAAGCACGTAGGTACACGCCAGATAGACTTGAAGTAAATGCACATGAAGTAAAAACTACGAGGTAATTGTAAAAATTGTTTGAGAGGAGAATTTATTAGTGTCTTACATTCAAACGACTTTAGATGAAAGTCTAAATAAAATATAATTATTAAGTACTGAAGACAAATTCAAACTGTCGTCGTAGTTTCATGCTATGTCTCGCCAATATAAGCCATTCCATGGACACAAAGATAAAGACTTGTTGAAAGCATGTGAGTAAACTACAGTAATGAAAAACATTATGATAACGTTACGAATTTCCAGGCGCGATATCTTCTATCTGTAAGTTAATTTATACTATAGATGTTGTAAGCTTTGAAGCCGAATAAACACCAAATTAACAGACACATGTTATACTTATTTAGTTTAAAAGTCGATGTCGCCATTAACACACAAAAATACAGTTATGTAAATCACGATGTAAATAAACATAACACATTAGGAATAGGAAATATAAAATAGAATCGGTTGCTATTCAGGGGACGTGTGATAAGCCATGTAACATATTTCTAAAAGAAACAGAGCTTCGTTAACGGATCTTTTTAATAAATAATTGAGAGAAGATGCAAAACCTTTTGTTTAAAAATCTGAGTTTCATTTGGACAGTTTAACAACATTCGTTGCGTTATTTACGTTGTTGAGCAGACACATTTTTCGAACATATGGAGCAATGGATTAGCACTATGCTTCAATATGATTCAAATTGATAGTAATAGTGTGTTATGCAATTAGGGTGCTGGCTCTCATGGCCTCAAATATTCATCGTCCTACTCGCACGTTTTAAGACCGCAACTGCAAATACTGCCTGTAAATAATTGGTCTAATTAATCAAAATGGCGGCCAATTTCACCAACCCTGAACACCAACCGAGTCTCTAGCAGTGTGTTCGCTTGCTAACCTATGTGTTGTCGCTACGCACCGGTCGCAGCTGTCGCAGGCGCTCGAGAGCGTCGCCAAGAACGGAAACAACGTGAGTCAACAGCATGGCCGAAACACACGCATTTTTTTACTTAGTTTCATTCTGTTTCACAAGCCAGTTTTGATCTTATGCTGGACGGTATAAGGTTCTAAATTTAGTTGTTCAGTTTTGTTCTATTAGGTCCTGTTTTTTAAAGCCGATTAAGACTTATGCTGCACGGTGTAAGGTTCTAATTTAGTAGTTCCATTTTAGTCTATACGGCCCTGTTTCAAAAGCCAATTGAGATCTTATGCTGCACGACATAAGGTTCAGATTGAGAAGTTCAGTTTTCTTATATAAGTACTCCTGTTTTCATCAAAAGCAATTTAGATCCTATTCTGCACGGTGTAAGGTTTAATTTTGTATTTTCATTTCGTTAGCACCACTACTATTATTGTGCTCCTGTTTTCACTACCGAATTGAGACTTCAAGGTGTAAGGTCACTTTTCAAAGTCAAGCTTGCACGACGTCTGTTTACGTTAAATGTTAAATCATTGTGAAGGAGTTTGATCCTGGTTCGTTTTTACAAGCACTTAACCCTTAAATGCATGATTTATTGTATCGTATTGCAAAAAATGCTATTGTATAGGTATTTATCTATAGAATTTTGAAAAAATATATATAATAAATATTAATATTCATAGAGTGTATATATTGTTTTGACATAAAGAGGTGCGTTCAGACACTCACAGCTATCACATTCTTAAAAAAATTAAATAAAGTACTTTTTTGCCATATGGCAACATTATGCATTTAAGGGTTAACTATCTTGTCAGTCACAAATTTCTTATTGCAGTGTTATCGCAAGTTGTAAACTAGTTTAAATTGAATTCGATGCTCCTCCTGAAAGTAATTTTAATAATATTTAATAAAAATAATAATATTGTTACCCAACTCGAAAATAGAAAAGGTTTTACTTCTTAACTTTCGTATCAATGTTAAAACAGGAATTAAAATATTCATTCCGATGTAACCATATTTTTTAAATTTTTATACCTCTTTAATTTATTGGCAATCGTATTTTTTTAAAGCTGTTCACGTAATTGTCACGTAGTTAGTTCACTTAAGTTTAGTATTTCATAGCATCTATAAAATTATTTTGTAAATAATATTCATTGCGTGTTAACTATATTCAGTGAAACTGTCAGAATTTGTTACTATGCAAGGTGGCATAATCGTCGCGCAAACTGTCACTTTGGATTCAGCACATCATTCTAGACCCCTTAGCGTAGAAATTGTTCGTATGATATAAAAAAAAAAAAAAAAAAACTGCTGTTTAATAGAAAATTGCAATATCTACTACTATTAGTACTACGTTCAAAATGTATTAAACAGTTTTTTTTTTAATAACTTTAGAAAAATTTCAACGCAGGTTTAGAATCACGTACTGAATCTATTGTAACAGGTTGCACGTGATGTCCCTGCCACCATGTTATAGTAGCTGACAATTTCAAACTTTTGTGTTCTGCCGGTCGATTCTGTGAAAATCTTATCGTGAAAACTTGCGTGGAATGAGCTGTCAGTGTCATCCCACTGATGCTAGGGATTGACCAAGCAAACATTTACAATCATAATCGAGATTTTAATAAAGTTTTTTTATGATAATTCAATTGATAATTTTATAAAATTTCAAAGCTAGTATTTTAGTTGTCAAAACCCACGTAGTTTGTGTGGCATGATTGGGTGAAGTGATCACGCCGGCTTGTCAGCACTAAACTAGGAAAAAAAAAAAGAAAAAAAAAAACAACATTGAGATTCTGACTGAGTTTCCGTTTCGCTATTTTATTTTAAAACTCGCCAAATAGTAATGCTTGGACAACTAAAATACTAGCGTTGAAATTATATGAAATGATCGATAGAATTAGCATAAAAATATTATTAAAATCTCAATTATGATTGTAAATGTATGCTTGGTATTGACCAAGCATACATTTACATTCATAATCGAGAATACTCATCAATCATAATCGAGAGAGATTAGAAACTTAGGTGAAGTGAGCATGGAGTGAGTTGTCAGTGTCATTCCACCTGATACTAGGGAGTGCCCTAGTATAGGTGGGATGAACCTGACAGCTCATTCCACGCTCGCTTCACCTAAGTTTTCACGGTGAGATGGTTACAGAATCGCACTGCTGGACCCAATCTGAGATGTTTAGCTTTCAGTGTTAATAAGCTTATTGCCATATATCAGGCAAATGTTTGTTACCTCTCGTTTGCTTATGTTGCTTTCTAATTACCCCCCAACTTACTAATCTGTGTGTCCGTATGAGGCGTTAATATCACTAAAAACTTTCCAGCTCATGCGCCTGGACTCGTCGTTCGAGTCATTGGCAGGACTCGCATCAAACCGCGCCGGCAGTATGGCCGACCTAGCAGACGAAACACCGCGTCGCTCCGTGCACCGCCACTCGTACGCAGCCCCGTCACACAACGACCCCGAAATAGCAACACCTACAAAACCATTCGGACTCGGTAAGTTACCAACTATAAAAATAAAAAAAAACCTGATAAATACCTCCATGTTGTGAACTAAAATATATATTTTTTACAGTACAACACACTCCTATTTCCGATACATTCTTTCTTTATCACTCATAAACATTGTCATGCTAACAGTTTTTAAATATTATAATTTCTAATAAAAAACGTTATTTACAGTATCTGCACCATGTGCATACACATAGCGCATCTAACTACGTCATAGGCCTACATCAAGTTGTAAACCGTATTTTAGACAAACAATGGCGTCGATTCCCTTGTTAACAAACTAAACTAAATTTAAGTTCAGTGCATCTTTTTCTTACTATTTCATTAGGAAAAGGACAGAAGATAAATATTAGTTTAGTCCTGTTAAATTAGTCAGCACCTGACGTAAATTGACGTATTTTTAGTAGCCAATTTTTTAATCACGTCTAAACTTGTCTATGGATTATCTTAATATGACAGGACTAAAGTAATATTTATGTTCTGTCCTTTTCTTAATGAGATAGAAAGAAAAATGTGCATTGAACTTAAATTTAGTTTAGTTTGTGCACAAGGGACTCGGCGTCAGTATAATTTTTAGTGCATTTCAGTAGAATAGGTAACATTAAATTTGATTTAGTATGTACAGATATCGATGCACGATAGACAATCTAGAATAGTATTATATTTGGAGTTAATACTTACATTAAATAGGACAGTTATTTAAAGAGATATCAGGCGATTCATGTTCACAAAATTATCACGACAGAACTAAAACATCCACTCTTCATGATCTCACTATTACATTATTTTATTTTCCAATTGCTTTGTGGCGACGCTATGGCTCAAACAACTTCCCCTTCTCTCTCTACCCCTACTTACTTCTTCCACTGTCATGTTCTTTGATGTGACTTGTTATAAGTTTATTAATATTTCTTCTATAATTCATCTTTTTCTTTGAGATAACTTTGAATGCGAATGGAGTCGAATACCCCAAGTGTTTGTTAACAGATTTCGATGTTTTCTAAAATACTGAATGCTTTTCTAATATATTTTTCCTTTTATTATTTCTGAATCTCGATCTAAATTTGCACGTTTTATTGGGCTCCATTACAATAGATCTTAAAGAACAAGGTTGAATAGGACCACGAAATGATTCCCAGACTCTGCAACTAACGTTATATTTTCTGTATCTTAACCCCCGCTAACCTTCAGGCTCGTTCCTATCAGGTAAACAGAGAAAACAATATGGTATTAAATCGGAATGGCAACTGTATTGCGAAATTATTAGACGAATGCAACCGAACGATTAAAAACTTAATGGATGTGTTGTGATCATTGTTACTCATAAGAAATTTTTGTTTGTATGTTACCCATTGATTGGCTGTAAAATATCATCTGAAACTATTGGCATATCGAAATTGAGTGAGAACAAATACGATGCTGAGTTCATTTTGATAAAATTAGACCCTGTATTGGCTATTAGAGGAAAGCAAGCTTCGAGCATCAGGCTTCTGTCGTTGTGTTGACTGTCTGTTTGTTTGCGTGTCTCTTTCATTTGCATGAACCAGCATGACCTGTTATTTCTCCTCTCCTTCCCACTTCCTCTACGTTGATCTATCTGCTGTGGATTCGGAAAACGAACGACGCTTTCAGTTTAGACAACGAATACTGCTTATACGTGCTAGGGTTCTGTAATATCAGCCAAATACTGATAATTGTACATTTGATTAATTGTGCGATGCGTAAAAACTTGAAAAGCAGTCCTATCTTTGTATTTGTAGTTATGTAGACCAATGAAATTGGATGTAGGTTTGTGTGTGTGTGTTAGGTGAAACGGTGCATGAATTGTAGACAAATATTTGAAAAAGTATACCTCGTGGATAGATATTGTAAAACGCATGCTAGACAATAAACATTGTAATGTAGGTTTGATATTTCGTACCGTTAAATTTAGAAACGATTTAGATATATTATGTGTAAGTGAATATTTTTCTCTTTAAAGCTGTGTACAGAATCTAGCAATGTTTCTGTAATAAATATTTCATTTTAATTAATTTAGAATACAGGAATAATATTGTAAAGTAGAGTTTAACAATAGATTTACAATATTTAAAAAAAAAAAAAAAACATCAATTCAGCTTCTAAGTTCGGAGCCAAATTGTGTAAATATGGTCCCTAATTTTATGCCAAATATGTTAATTCTTGATTAAAATGTATTAGTCACTTCATTTTCTTTAAGTTTATGACGAGATATTATGTATTAGATATTAACTTTTAGTCCTGTAAATTTTACTAAGAATTTAGAACTGTTATTCCGTAAGGTTTCCCCTAAATGTGTGTGTTGTGTTAAAGGTTTGTATTGACAAAGACATTGATATTTTTATTGCAGCCCGGCCCACGTTCCTAAACTTGAATCTGAACCTGAACTCTCTGCGACTGCAGACGCCAAACAAGTGTACGTTCAGTTATTAAGTCGTAGAATCACTAGTTTCGCTTGTTTTTTGACGGTTTTCTTTAAATGTTTGTATTATTTGTAAAGCTCATTGTATAATCTTTTCAGTGTATTGTTTTGGAACATGATTTACATAGCATGTATTCGAATATTATGAACGAAATGTTACCGCTAACATTTTTCTGAGATCTCGATCGCTAGTCATAAGTCAGTATGCATGAGATCAATCTATTGAAAAAAAGCTAGCATAGTTTCGTCCATGTATGTTTACGTGCATTATGTAATTTCTGTATAGCGCATATCCACACTGAGGCAAAATAAAATGACAACCCCCAGTCAATTCCTAGAGGAAGACTATTCATTATATATTGAGAGCCCTCCGTGTCTACCGGAGTACATAAAGCCGTTCGTTCCGTTTCATAAGAACGTATAAGTATGTACGAGTAAATTAAATTCCTATTGCCATTATAGATAATATTTATTGAGGGTAGTCAGAAGCTCTAGTATTTAAGCAAAGAAAATCATTATAGCCCAGTAATTGGGTTGCGAAAGTCCTATGACAACTGTTCTGCGTGAAATAATAGATTCTTGTCCCTCCATTGAAAGAAAAAAAAAATATTCTGCATACACAAAACGCACGTTACAAAAAAAAAAAGTCATAAAATATACACATACAACGTGGTCAAAAGCCTCTTACTCAAGCATATAAAAATGTTGTCAATTTTGTCCATTGCTTGATGTTAGGGCCAGGGACCATAGACAACACACATTAATAGACATTGACAATACATTAATCCGAGATGCGCTCGCGACACTGGCAGAGTTGGGTTAGAGTTGACAATATTGTTGTAAAAAGCGACAGATGATGTTGCGTATATCTACACTGAAAAGAAACTAGGCCTCGTTAAGTGTTAAACATAGTTTTAATTTTTATTTATTTGCTACATCTCATAGTGAGCTAGTTAGTTCGTATAGTGAAAACATTGGCATGACTCAATCATTGTACAATCTCAAGCATGGAAGCGTTCATTTAAACGATGTTATTTATGTTAAACTTAACTCATTCATGGTTTGTTAATCATTTAATTGATTAAGCTGTTACTTTCTTTAGAATAAGCTAGGCACTTCGCTATTTGGTAATCCGCTAAGGGAATTGCACAGTTTGTTGTTAATTCTTTGACTCTATTTGATAATATTGAAAAGCAAGCTGTATAACTTGATTACACTTTGTTTCTTATTGGCGCCCAGATGGGGCCAATTTTGTTTCTTTATACTAACTTATTTCTTGAACACAAGCTATCTTACTTGAAGTATTACTATTAAAACCTCTTTACCACATCTTTTTACACCGTATCATAACTAAGACTAGTTTATTCAAAGATTTATGGATTTGAATTTCACCATCACTTTTATTATTTCAAGTATTTTTGAACTAAACATGAAGATAACTCAAAAGTTCGACTATAATTTTGTCACTTTGACCATTTTTTTTATTACGAGAAGACTGTCACTTATATTTCTACTTATTACATAATAATAAACTGAGTATAAATATTGCAGCGTCTCCGGCAAGTGGCAAGCTTGGGTTACGCATGACTACGCTCCACGAAGAGCCGGGAAGGCGAAACGATGAGGACTCACATTCTGAGCCTGAATCGGCGCCCATTGATGAACTAACTACACCACGCTCACATGTAAGTACCAGCCACCCATTGTGTCACCCTTTGTAAAATTTCTATATTGTGTATAATATTTGTATGACCTACATGTATTTGTTCCGAGTCTGGGTGTTTTTCTATCTATAATATGTATGTATTTACAAAAAAAAAAAAAAAAATGTATATAAGTAGTTTATCAGCCATCTTGTTACCATAACACAAGCATTAGGTTGCTTAGCTTGGGACAAATGGTGCTGTGTGAAATGTCTAGGGATTTATTTATTTATTATTTATTATGTCTGTAATTTATATGGTGTACATAATAAAGAGTATTGTATTCTATTCTCTAGTTAATTAATTAATTTAACTCTCATTTGAGTGTTGCGTCTTTAGTCTTGTTTCATTTCTACGCAAACAGTTATAAAGCTGATCTTAAAAAAATAACACATACAAATAATACGTATTTTGCATCAACAGCGCACGCGCAGCCGCGCCACTTCCCGTGGTTTTTTGCCGACATCGAAGACGTTAGACTCGCTACATGAGCTGGCGTGCGAACGGGTTCCCAATAAGAACTCGCCTTCAATATCATCCAGCGGTTACGGTAAGAAAAAGAACGTGTTCCAATAAAATTAACAGGTTACTAAAAAGTAGCTGTGGAGTTTTTCTAGAGTTCTCCATTGGAATCGGCCAACGAGGAACCGAACAGCAAAGTTTTTACGTTTCATAAGTGACCATGTGAATTTGAATGTGAAAGAAGACATTGACGGTCTTTTTGTCACCTCTTGCTAAGTTTCATTGAACTTATAGGACCGATAGGGCCTATCCGGACGTAATGTAGCCAATCTTTTACTTGATTGGCGAAATTAAAGCTTTCAGTTAGGTACTTTTGGAACCAAAAAATTTTATTGGAATTGTAGCACGACTTGTCCAGTTTTATCTTTCAGATTTTTTCTTTGTCCGTTACTTTATTGATAAGTCAAGTAACATACAATCATTTCCTCACCCTCTAGGTTCACAAGCAGTATCATCAACAAACCTGACGAACGACGATACACTCTCAATCCGAAGCATGTCAGTCGACGAGACACCAGACTTCGACAAAACAATGGACTACACCCACCTCAGTAGAACTAAGAACTCTATGGCAGGCCTCCGGAACGAAATCACTGAACTACGGAACGATATCAATGACTTGAAGCACGATATCGTCGAATCAAAACATGAACTAGATGATTCGTTGTTTGAGAAAGCAAAAACGCCAGTACTAACTCCCGGTTCAAGAAATCGTATTAATCCATTCTTAAGGGATTGTGAGGACGCAGCCAAAGAGGAAGAGTCTAAAGGTCAGATGGTAGATCCGTTGGGAGCGATTCCTGTTAAGAGTGCTGT
>CATIVS010000186.1:0-19740 GCA_949629135.1 Eremobia ochroleuca | reverse complement strand
GACATCTACAGAAAATTTTCTGAGTGAGATAGGGAAAATTCACTATTTGTCTAATAAATTTTACTGTACAGCATAAGAATTTTTACTGTGCTAGCATGGTAATTTTTCCATTACCACTCAAATGCACTCAGATTATGAGACAGCACAGTAATTTTTCTAAGATTTTTCTACAACTGTTAGGAGATCGTCATCAGTTAAATTGGAGTACCCGGAAGATGAAAAGAATACCTGAGACGGTAGTAGTCTAGAACAGTATGATAGATGATATTTGGCTATTCGATAAGGAGTTACCTTTTAGATCCGCATTTCTTAAATTCAAAACCTAGATCAAGTAATCATCATCTGCCTAGCCTTTTCCCAACTATGTTGGGATCGGCTTCCAGTCTAACCGGATGCAGCTGAATACATAATAATAAAATACATATAAATATACATAATATGAATAAGTTACATGGAGCAACTGCCTATCTGACATCCACAACCCAGTTACTGGGTAATACGATACGCCTTAGTAAGGCTGCACAACCCAGTTACTGGGTAATACGATACGCGTTGGTAAGGCTGGTTGTCAGACTTTCAGGCTACTGACGACCCGTAACGACTGACAAAGATCCACGAATGACAGCCGGGACCAACGGTTTAACGTGCTTTCCGAGGCACGGAGGGGTCTTGGTATGTGAAGATGGTCACCCATCCATGAACCCTGCCCATTCACGGTCACATCCCTGCCGCAGTGTAATACATTTCTCTTAGTACGGGATTCAAAGTTCTCAGATTTTTTTTTTTTAATTCTGTAATATGAGTTACTTTTCTTCTTACCACGACTTTTGTGAAATCGTCTACTTCCATTCTTTTTCTGCGAGTCTGTTTTAGTTTTCTCTGTGATTTCAATCTTTCGTTGTCTTTTAATAATTTTCCTTGTTGTACAATTGTAGATACAGACTTTTCCGATAGTCCAGTAACTTTTGCTACGGATTTGTTTAATGGTACTCGTATATCTTGTTGATATTCAACAGTTTTTTTTTATTTTTACCCCTAGTCTTGGATTTAGCTCTGATGTGCCCTGGAAATCATCCTGTATAAACTGAAAAAACTTTTTGGACTGATTTTCATGATTTCTCGTAATACAATATTTCGTTTATGTTACATTGTACCTATTTTTTTTTTAGTTTCAACTAGCGACCCGCCCCGGCTTCGCACGGGTGCAATGGAGAAAAACTGATAATTTTTTTAGTAAAAAGTATAGGATAAAAATGGTTATTGTGGGTTATCCCTAAGAGATAGACATATACCATCGCGGACTTTTTTGTAGACCTTTTTAAGGTGTACAATACTGTAGTACATTATTTTGATATATCTCGACGGGTTCAGCCAGCGTTTACAATGTAAGCTAAAAAAATGTGTTTATTTACGACATCACATTAGAAACCTCTAAAATTATCAGTGTTTGTCTACTATATTATGCATGTATTATACATATAAACCTTCCTCTTGAATCACTCTATCTATTAAAAAAAACCGCATCAAAATCCGTTGCGTAGTTTTAAAGATCTAAGCATATAGGACAGACAGACAGGGAAGCGACTTTGTTTTATACTATGTAGTGATAATACCGGCCACCAAGACAAAACGGCACCATTGCTCCAGATATTTTGGTCATTGGTTTTTCAGTTAAATTGTAACACTTACTTGGTAAGAACCGCAATAGCTCCGTCTATAGGTTGCGTCAGACGTTTGGCCGTGTCATCATTGTTGACTAACGACGGACAATGTATCAGCAGACTGTGTAATGCTGATAGCGCTCCAGCTCGGCCTTCCAATGTCACCTGAGAAAGTAAAATGCTTTGTAGGAAAAAGAATATAGGAGAGAACGTTGTCTAGCGAACAGTGAAACAGAACAGGGCCGGAAGTATGGACCTAGGAACGGGGCGAAGTCCGAAACTTGAGGGGTATAGAGAAAAGAAATCGTGTTTGATTTAAGAAAAAAACGAATACATTTTTAACCCCGTGTATGCAAAAACTTGAAATCTTTGAAATCTTTCATTGGTGTAACTGATCGCATAACTAATCAAAGTTGATATTAATTATGACACCAGTTTAGTATTCCAAAATCGGGGGTTCAAGTTCATTTTAACTGACCTGCCAAGTAAACGCATCTCCTCTGGACTTCTCAGATTCAAGTTCTTTTGCAGAACGAGGGAAGCTGTTACGCCATAGAAGTAACATTCTGGGTAGTAAGCCACGGACCACAGGCACACCTAAAATTGTAGAAAAAAGGTATTAATAAGTCATTTGAATTAGTGGCGGCATCTACATCGCCACATGCGAACTACGTATCACTCAATACTCAATTCTTTATTGCATTCCATATGTATTACATAGATGGTACTTCTACAAAGTAAACGAATCAATATGGGTTGTCGCGCAGAGCAAAATTTGGAGATAGGAAGAGGGCTAAGTAGCAAGTCAAAACAATTAAATATTATTATCAATTATTAGACCATTAGATGACAGATGTGCTTAATTGAGTGTATAATTATGAATATATTATTAGGTTTGTGTAAATAGATATAGTATATAAGTTTTTTTTTAAGTATTGCGTAAGAATAGTGTAGGTAATTACAGACCGCGTCACTTGAATAGCCTCACCCTATATTTCAGCAATTTATATTTAAACAATATACAAATACGTACTTATTTGTCATATTTTGATTATTCGTCTACCGTGTATAACAAAACACGCAAGAACTTGTACGAGCGTATCCACGGCGCACCGCGCGTAAGTCGACGCTTGAGTTATCTGTTCCACATGAATAGCCTCAGTTGACTTCCAAATGTCCTAGCATTTGTTTGTTTTTAATTTTCGATGCTAATTCATTGTACTAACAGTGTTCGTTTCATTTCAGATATAATACTCGTAGTTTTTGGAATATTATCATTATGGGTCGTGGTCGAAAATTAACGGATATCGAAATAGAAAAAATATGTTTTTATTTGGATAAACAATTGTCTCATCGCGATATTGCGCTTAAAATTGGTCGTAGTGCTAAAGTGATTAATAATTACGTGAAAAATAAGGAAAATTATGGAAAAAATTATAAAGGTCGCACAAAATTGGCTACTTCGTTACGAGAACGCCGACTTATTTTACGTGCAGCATCTAATTCTTCGAAGACAGCGCGGCGAATAGCAAACGAAGTAAACACCAGTGCTTCATTATCTACAGTGCGACGCATAATAAACTCTTATCATACATCAAACGGAGAAAAATTAAGAAGAAACCCCGTTTGCGCGAGAGTCGTGAAAAGGCCCGATTATCGTTTGCTAGATTACATATGCCCTGGACTGATCAGTGGCATGATGTTGTTTTTACCGACGAAAAACAGTTTAATTTAGACGGTCCAGATGGATATTCATATTATTTTCACGATTTGAGAAAAGAAGAGAAAATTTTATCACGTCGTCATTCAGGAGGTGGTTCCGTAATGGTCTGGGGTGCGATTTCTTATCACGGTATCATCAGTATTTCTATTATTAAAGAAAAACAAACTTCTAAACTGTACATAAGCCTTCTTAAAGAAAAAATAAAAGAGATTCGTGAAGTTGTTGAAAAAAAAGTGAATTTTTCAACAAGACAATGCCCCTTCGCATACTTCACATGAATCAAAAAATTGGTTTAATCAAAGTAACGTTCAAGTTTTAGATTGGCCATCGAACTTTCCGGACTTGAATATTATAGAAAATGTTTGGGGCTATCTATCTAGCCAGTTATTTGCCAATGGACGCTATTTCAATAACAACGCAGATCTTATAAAGGAAATTCATAGAACTTGGAATAATTTGGACCAAAATTACATTCGCTCGTTATATGATTATATTCCAAATCGAATTTTTGACGTTATTAAGAGTAATGGAAAATATACAAAGTATTAAAATTAAATTCAAATATTTTTTTTCTGAGTTTTATTTTACTGAGGCTATTCAAGTGACACACCCAATTTGTTACTTCAGAGTGCAAATTTTATTATTTAATATTAATTGTCTAGTTTATGTAGTAAACTTGTAACAGTAAGCTAGTATAATTTATTTATAAAATTAATGAAGCAATTGCTCTCATAGAATTGGATTTACAACAAACTTTGTGAGTGAGGCTATTTAAGTGACGCGGTCTGTATTTTGACATTTGAAAAAAATACAAATATTTTATTTTGAATTGTCACTATGTTAAATATTTACTCTAGGTACTAAATTAATTATTGACCAGAGGGCTGGTTCGTTCTTTGGCCAAACAATTAGCATTGCCATTCAACGTGGCAATGCTGCCAGTCTTCTGGGCTCGTTTCCGGATGACAGCGATGCGGACGAGTACTTCGACGCCTAAAACCTTTTGTTTTTGTGTTTGTTAGTTGGTTAGTCTTTTGAAATTCTTAAAAGCATTTTCATTATTATTAAATTATGTTATTATTTATGTATTCATATTTTCATATCTATATTTGATTTTCTATATTCCATATCATCACACTTACGTCACGCAAAAATCCTGCATCGCGCAAGCGAAGTTTACCGCGCGACTACATTACATTCATGCTAGTTGACGTCCCGAAATCAATCGGGACGTCAACTAGCATAATCGGGTAAAAGCCCACCAGACACGATACCCGTCTGGTCGGAGAATCGTCCCTTTTCTATGGGCTGAACTTTACACTCTATTCCTCATACCTCTTTATTCATCTAAATGGGACAAGAAATATCGAAATAATAAGACTAACATCTGGTAAGGTGCGTATTATACAGTTGGTGCGTAACAAAATTGGATATCCTACTTATTTTGCTTTTTTGAATAAAATTATGCCAAATCAGATTTGTCCCAGCTAAAAATTAGCCTAAGTCACTCGGGTTATTTATTTATTTATTTACGCAAATCTGACCTACAACTACCAGTACACTATTATCATTATTACTGTAAATTGATTTTGCATACCGTTAAAACGGTCAGACATGTAGCGCTATGCAATGTTATGATAAGGACGCCTTTCACATACCATGTTTCTGGCAAATAAATATTCTATTCTATTCTACAGATCTGCGATCCAATGCGATAGAGTGGCCCTACGCTACGGGAGCCATCCTCTAGGACTAACCTGAACAAGTTGTATTTTATTTGTATCTTTGATTGTTTGTTTTTATGATTGTATTTTTTATTTTATTTTTGAGTTGTCAATATGAGTTAGATGTATGTGTATCTGAGTGGTAGTAACATCGCATTGGCGTTATAGCTGTTAAGGTGTTATTTCCATAATCTTTAATAAATAAATACATGCTAAATCCATATAAAATTATATACTATATCCTAAATCTTAACCTACATCTAAATAACATATTATACAGCGTGTAACGGAAGGGGGAATCAACACTGAAGGAGGTGAATGTGCTCATGAAACTCAACAACTTTCCCCAAAGAACATAGGTCGAAATATGAAAAAAAAATTTGGCCCTCCCTTACAAAACTGACTACCAGCTGATTGATTTACTATGGGAGGGCCAATTTTTTTTTCCATATTTCGACCTATGTTCTTTGGGGAAAGTTGTTGAGTTTCATGAGCACATTCACCTCCTTCAGGGTTATTACCCCCTTCCGTTACACGCTGTATATAATGCAACTTTTGCGAATTCACTCAAGTTGCACCACAATACATCAACCCTCTCGTGAACCCCTCCCGTAAAGATAACCTGTTACAAACATACAAATAACTTTACCTCTTTAAAATATTAGATATCGAGTTTATCACAGCGTTCTTACACTTACCTAGCGTACAAATAGCACCAACAATCAACCAGCCCGCATTAGTCCTTGCAGCGGTCAGTCTACTGCTTTGTCCGGCAGACCTCAGCAGTTGTTCCGCAGCATTGAAGGCTACTTTGCCCCGACCGTGTGGCACGCCTAGAGGTGAAAGGCGAACGGCGCCTAGGATAGCCGCTAGAGCTGCTGAGTATCCTGGAACATTTATTAATGAATTAGGCAAGGATCTTGGACATTTTATGGACTTCGCGATTCGCTCTCGAAGCCAAAAAGTTAGAAAAAAAAATCTCGACAAATGAAAAACATCCTGACAGGCCTGTTGGTCTAGTGGTCAGTGGCCCTGACTGCTATGCCCAAGGTCGTGGGTTCGATTCCCACCTAGGACAAATGTTTGTGTGATGAGCACGATCATTTGTTCTTTGTCTGGCTATAATTTATCTATAATATGTATGTATTTAGAAGTATATATGTATGTTTATGAGTTTTCTAGTACTCATAGCACAAGCTCTGCTTAGTTTGGGACTAGATGGCGTTGTGTGAAAGTTGTGGAATATTATTATTATTATTATTATCCTAAAAGTCTATTTTACCGGTGAAAAGTATAGAATGGGGGAAGGGCCTGCGTGTGGGTCTACTAACGGACAAATACCTGTGAGCGAGTAACACCTAAACCCAAACCGATAGCGCACATAATCTTACCTCAAAAATATTGAGCGTTATTCTAATGTAAATATTCAATGAATCATCATCTGCCTAGCCTTTTCTCAACTATGTTGGGGTCAGCTTCCAGTCTAACCGGATGCAACTGAATACCAGTATTTTACATGGAGCGCCTGCCTATCTGACCTCCACAACCCAGTTACTGGGTAATACGATGCCCCTTGGTAAGGACTGGTTGTCAGACTTTCGGGCTTCTGACAACCCGTAACGACTGTCAAAGATACACGAATGACAGCTGGGACCAACGGCTTAGCGTGCTTTCCGAAGCACGGAGGGGTCTCGATATGTAAAGATGGTCACCCATCCACAGGCCAACCGTGGCAAGCGTAGTTTAACCTGATCGATCGACCTGTGCGGCTGTTACTATTTAGCCACGGGCCCTTCTTTATTTAATGAATGCATGCTGAAATAAATAGTTTGATTGTTTTTTTAATCTCCTCAGTTTCCACGTGATAAATAAAAAAACAAATGTGAATAATGTAAAATATCTCTTCTATATCCTACACAGAAGAAAATTTGATTTTTGATAAAGTTTTATATTTTCTTGAATAGATAAAAAGCCATTTGTTGTCGTTTCAATTACCTACTACCGATGCGTGTAATAAAAGAAATGAAAAGTATCACAAGGAAGGCCAGCCTCGTTGGGTAAGCTAAGTGGTTCCTGAATCCTGCATTTAACTTTTCCTACGACGACTTCAAGGATTCCTTTTACGACGTAAGCTAATACCCTACTATGACGAGGACCAGTGGCGGGGCAAGACCTAAATTTCATGTGGGCAACATACATTTTGCGAGGCCCTCTGGTAACGCAAAAAGATGGATTTGAACAACAATTATTATTAGAAACTAATAATTTTTATTTATTATGGACAATCAAAAAGTTACAAAAAGACTATACATAAATTATTATAGGTAGGAAATAATGAAAGTGTTGTTACGTTGTTTTTTTTGTACCTACCACTGGGAATTAAGTAACATTTACCTGGAAGCATACGTTGTAAATTGGGGGGTTTCCAAGTGAAGTGTTTCATTGCAGTTTGTGCATTAACTTTAGCTTGCAATTGATAAAAGGATTCAATCCGTCAATTGTATTTCATCACTGAACTTTTTAGTAACACTTTCTGACGATGAATTACTTCACTGAAACCTATTTAACCAGTTTACACAATAAATTAGATACAGGATATTGTGATTAGGTTAGTTATTGTTGACACTCCAAACGTCATTCGTTTAACGTCAGTTTCTGACAGCTAGAGGCGACCTCTAGTGGTTACTAGTTCGCAGTTGTAGTGGTAATCGATATTAGTTCATTTTACCAAATTGAATGGTAACCATCGAAACAATATCATATAGACCAACCCTTAATAATTTTCAGCTTCTGGTTAAAATTCTTAACGGTCTAATAACAGTAAACGGAAGTGAAATTATTTTTTCATTATAGACTTGATTCCAGAACTTTCGCTTTTACTCGATGCACCTTTAGTCTATGGGTAACGTCTATGATTTTGTTTGACATAATGTTGCTGGAGCTGCATTCTCGATTTGCTTAAAATAAATGGGAATATTACCCACTCAAGACAAAATTACTATAGTCTTGGAAATGAGAATTAATGAGTTTGTTAGCCTGGATCGTGAAAATTCTTAGTGTTTCAGGAGTTAAACGTCATCTTGGACAGTTGTCAGTGATTTACAAGAATTAAATGTTTCGTTGTAACATTTCCATCTACCGAAATCGAATCTACCGGCATCGAGTTTTACCTGAAGCAGGGGAGATTTTCTAGCTGCTCCGTCTGCTTCCGGCTTGTTAACCTTGACAGGATGAACTAGGGGTCACGGCCTCCATTCGCACGAAATACGCTGGAGCGTTGACCGACATATTTTATTTACCGTTTTCAAAGGTAAGGATTTTGATTTATTAGTGTGGGGAAGTGATCGGTGACCCCTTCCCCGATCGTTAAAGGAATATTGTAGTGATCCCTGGATATTTATTACAGGATTCCAAATAGCGCATAGTCGGATCTGAGTTCAGACGACACATCGGATTTTGCCATCAAGTTTGTTCCACCTCAAACAACCGTGAGTATTAGACCCGCTGACTTTTTATCATAAATATGCCGTAGAAAATTCCTCAGTGTTGACCACGGTATTACCTTATAGTTCAGTTGATGGACGCCACGTGGGTGGCCCTATTCCTTGTTGTTCCACCACGTAGGGAAAGGCAATTAGAGGTCGTAGCTCATTGTAGGGTATTTGCAAAAGGCCCTGTTAGCGGGCTAGTGTTTTAGCTTTTAGATTTCCTAGCTCGGTCACTTCTATTCCTCCGGAAAGAAAGCAAATTAGTTTCCCCTTATATCTTAGGGTCTCCGTATTGTCAATTCCAGGAGAGGCACCTCGAGAGATTCGTCTCGCCGCCAGTATCCAGAGGAGCATCTGGGGCCTGGACGCGAGACCCGTTCCTCGAGCCAGCACATAGCCTCCTGAGGAGACGGCAGTGCGGTTGGCAGCGTCCGTCTAGCGATAGCGCAGGCGTGACGGTTTTTTTTTTTACTTCTACCTTTTTTTTATTACTTATAAACTTTTGTTTTACTTATAAACTTAACTGTTTATTACATTTACCTACGGTTCCTATATGAACCGCTTTATTACTTGTTCGGGTTTCAAAATTGGAAGCCGATCTTCAACTCAATTGAAATAAAGGACCCCGGGTTCGACACCTTCGCTTAACTGGAATAGAATCGAACATCTTCGTCGGCTCCGGGATCCGGGACTCTTCCAAGTCCCTGGCGCCCATTTAGGATAATAATAAACCAATAACACTGGAAGGTTTTGCCTTGATATTATCACCTATTATTATGATATTATACACAACTTTTTAAACTCCATATTGTATAAGGAACAGTACCGGTGTATCTCCAACCCCCCACGACCATTAGTAATACCGCTGAGGTTAAAGCTGGCTGGCCATAACCTAATTTGTAAAACCAACCTCAAATAAATATTTGTTGACCGTTTGTTGTTTATTTTATTTTTAATACCAACCCACCTTACATTTGGGCTTTTGATCCTTTCACACTAGAGGGACAAAATCTCATATGTAACAGTGTTTAAAGTTTTAGTGATGCTTTAATTAGAGGTTGGCACGGTATGCAAAAAAATCTAAAAACAGAAATGAGCGTGGACATTGGATAATACAAACAAAAAATAAATATGTATAAAAGTTGCAAGTTTTACATCTGTAGGATCAAATATCCATAAGGAATTTAAATAAACAAATAGGGATAACATAATTATAAATAATAATAATAATATAATTATTAGGTTGTCTCATAAGTTCTTGCCATATTTTATATTTCTCGAATTTTCTCGTATTTAAACTAAAGTGAATTCAAGAAAGTTCTAGATCTTTCTAGTAAGGATGAGTATATTTTATGGTGAGGGTATAAATAGGCGTGGACGCAACGCAATAATTAGTCTTTAGTGAAAATGGACCAGCGTCAACTGCGAGCTATTATGCTATATGAGCATCCACTTAAAGTCTCTTCAACAGAAACGGCTAAAAAGATTAACACTGCATTTGGACCGGGTACTACTAGCGATCGGGCTGTTCGTTTCTGGTACGAGCGTTTTGACACCGGTGATATAAGCTGCGAAGATCAACCTCGCCCAGGCCGACCTACCAGCTTCGATGAAGATGCTTTGCGTCACGAGCTTGAGCTACATCCAGACTATAGTACGCGCGATTTAGAGAAGGCGCTTGGACAATCCCACGCGACTATAGATCGTTATCTCAAATCGATGGGATATCGCAAAGTGATGTCACGTTGGACACCTTATGCGTTAACGGACCATGACCAGCCCGTTCGAGTGGCCATTTGTCAAAGTTTGTTACTTCGTCCGCACAGACGAGACTTTCTCAAGGACATTATTACATGTGACGAGAGCTGGATACATTATGAAACTAACACGCGTCATGCCTATTGGATTCCTCGCGGAGAAAACCCACCAGCCCAGCCTAAACTTAATAAACACGGTCGTAAGATTATGTTGTCTGTTTTCTGGGATTGGCAAGGAATGATTTTCTGGAAACTCCTCGAATCTCATCAGACTATTAACGCCAATCTGTATACGCAGCAGCTTCGCAAACTAGCAGAGATGTTAAAAATTAAGCGGCCAAAACGATTTGGAGTCCAACTTTTGCATGACAACGCACGACCTCATTGCGCCAAGTTAACATATAAACAGCTGGAGGAGCTAGAATGGCTGACTGTTCCACATCCACGTATAGCCCGGATCTTGCGCCTTCAGACTTTCATTTATTTCGAGCCCTTAAATTTCATTTACTAGGAAAAAAAATCCAAAATTCTGGAAGTATTAAAATTTAACTTGAAAGTTTTTTCGAGTACCAGCCTGCCTCATTTTGGGAGAAGGGTATTCAAATTTTGCCCAGTAGATGGCTGACTGTTGTAGATAACGAGGCAGACTATATAATTGATTAAATGTGTTTTTTATTAATAAGAAAAAAATATTAATAATAATTTGTGTTTAACTGGCCATAATTTATGAGACAACCTAATATTTACTTAATATTAATGGGTAGGAATTTTTAAACTGAATTTTCGTACTTAAAAAATAAGTCTTATTAAGTCTGTTTCTTAGCAAGAGCACAAAAGCGGGTCTCAGTCGGTCGAATAATAAAAAACCGGTAAAGTGCGAGGTGGTTGGTGCAGGGGTTCCATACAAATTTTTAGAAACTACTGGCACTAGCCCGACGGTGGTTCCCCATAATACTCGTAGTTAACGCAAATGGTGCAAGCCGAAATAAAAAAGAATTTGGTAAGTGTAAGGGTTATTGTTATATGACGAATAATATTTTTCGTTAGCTTAAACGCGACAAAAAATTTTGCTCGTCCTGCCTTCGAGGAGCGAGGCCCCTAGGAGCGCGAGGCCGTAGGCGATGGCCCACGTCGCCCACGCCTTACGCCGCCTCTGACGAGGACACTACAAAAATCTATCAATCAAAATAGATGAAATGACCATTGCAAAACATGAATGGTTAATTTGTATCAAACGCCTCTGTCTATGATGTACCCCAAGTTTCGAACGTTCAATGAACGAAATGTCGAAGTGGAAACAGACACAAATTGAAATAAGTGGTCAAACACATTTCTTTTTTTTTTTTTTTTCTTAAACAAAAATGCTCCATTAATTTATCTATTTCTTCATTTGACATTCAGGATTTTCGTCTGTTTTTGTGTGTTTTTTTCTGTTTCCACTTTGACATTTCGTTCATTGAAAGTTCGAAACTTGAGTTACATCTGTCTATGATGATATAATTACCAGAGATATGATGCGGTGTAGGCCTAGCCGCGTCGAGTGCGTCCACACATTTGTCTATGAGTGGCGTGATCTGCGACGGTAGCGCCACGCACACGCAGCGGACGCACCAGGCGGCTGCTAAGCGGGCTGCTACACACGGATGTTCTAGTACCTGGGGTTGAATGAAAAAGATGGCTAAAGTTTGTGTGGCTAATGTAACTACATAATGTAACAGAGACGTGTAATGCGCTTGAATGAGTACTAAAAGCACATTTTCTGGGCTTTGATAACACAAAACCTAATTACTGTAAGAATGTTATTTATTTTTATTATTGTCATTTATTTATTTCGTCATCTCATTCAGTTATATTTTTAAACATTCCTTAAAATATAAAAAATAAGTATAAAAACATTTAAAAATATAATAAAAATAGTATCGGGAGCAGGATCCAAGCTACCGGTGGCTTGGGCTCCAGAGACAGGAACCTCCTCACAATGCGAGCCGTATCGAGGAGTACTGCCTTCTGAATCAGGCCCTTGATCCAACCGCCTAACGAGAGCCTCTATGATTATTATTATTATTTTTGCACAAGTAAAAAAATACTGTACAAAGGAGGACTTAATGCCAGTGGAATTTTTAAGGTTCCGTACATGGTAAAAAGGAACCCTTATGGTGCGACTCAGTCTGTCTGTCCGTCTGTCACAGCTGGATATCTCAAGAACTACTAATGCTATCAACTTGAAATTTGGAATAGTTTTAGATGACGTTTGCCCAACTATTTTTTAAGTAAGAAATAAATAAATATATATATTTTTTTGCAACATTAATGAATACTTACAGTACAGATAGCATCCAGCATGTTCAGCGACGTATCAGACACGAGGTTCTGCACTGAAGTACCCAGTTGTAGTGCCAGTTCACCTGCTTCCATTAACGCGCATACTAGTAAGTGCTGGCTGAAAAGTGTTTCCTGAAAACGATATTTTATTAGTTTCTTAATAATGGAAGAGATCTATGACATTTAGGGTGCGTTTCCACAGAAGCGGAGCTGCGCGGAGCGGAGCGGAGACGTGTAGGAATCGTCCAATCACAGACGAGACGAGTGACGCGATGAGGATTTCAACCATTGTGATTAGTCGATTCCTGCACGTCTCTGCTCCGCTTCGCCCAGCTCCGCTTCTGTAGAAACGCACCCTAAGGGTCCATCCTATGCTCGTGGATATCTAGTCATTCGCTGCCACATGGGAGTGTTATGTCGGATAGCCTTAAAGATAGTCCTTTTTTTTTCAACTTTATATCCGGGGCTTGGGTGTTACTTTTTTTTCTATTTATTTAAGGATTTTTTATACAAAAAGTACATGTCAATTCCATCTAGAGAATACAATCCAGGGATCCTAATCCAGGGATACCGGGATCCCGGTCGATTTCTGATCCCGAAAATCCCGAGATTTTACTTGGCTGATCTCGGGATTTTCGGAAGTGGCATTCCCGAGATTGGCCAAGTACAGTCCCCCGGTCCCGGGATTGTATTCTCTAATTCCATAGTGCTCTAACTCAAAGTAAAATATATCTACTTACTAAATTATGACTTACGACTAAATAACATAAACAGCGCTTTAGCAGCTTCAGACACAGGAGAGGACAACATCTTGTGGAACATACCCACATGGGTGTTACTTGTGCAGTCATTATTGCTCCCGGCAGAAAGCTGAAATCGTTAATTTTAACACTTTGCGGGACACTTAACGCCCCTCGACGTAGTAACAATAAAACTTCTGTTGTGTCTAGATTCAGTGTCCTTCAATGTGTTAACTGCTTCTTTCGTCTAGTGTTCAATCCCGAGTTGGGGAGTGCTGTTGAGATTTTCATTTAAAAAATCAGAAGCATCCCAGAGTTCGGATTGAGGCCCGATTCATAGAAATAAGTTAACCTAGTACCTGTGACTGCAACTTACATTTTTTTTTATGTCAAAAACAAAATTATGACTTTCGCTAACTAAACTTACTTGGTTACAATCCTTAGCGTTCTCCGGGTTGAAGTCAATGCTGTTCATCTGCTTGATAACTATCTGTATGATCTCACGACATGCCGACGCCTGCGCTTTCTCGCCCAGCATCTTGCCGAGAGTGTTGCGTAATATGAAGTTGATGCATTTTCTGGGAAGAATAGATTCTTTATTTAATTAAGTGCCTAACCAATCCTTTAACGGTACTTTAGACTGGTCGGTATGAGGCCCATGAAACTAGATTTCAGATAGGCTCAGGTTATCATAAAATATGAGAGCTATATCAGGATCATAGCAGGAGGTGTTCTGTAGATTCTGCCTACCCCCATGGGAAAAAGGCGTGAGTTTATGCATGTACGCGAGCTCTTTAAATTAGAAAACAACTATTCTCAACCTCAGATAAGGGTACCATTTGATCTGCTAGGGTCGCGGGTTGTTCCAAAGAGTCGCCGTGGCCTCTGGCATAGGCAACTGAAGGAACGCGGGTGGGTTTTAGTCAGTAAAAGTCTGACACGTCCTCCCGCTCCACCCAGAGCGGGAGAAGTTATTCGATAATTTCCCAACCCAAAATAAAATTAAACAAAAAAGGTTACCATTTGACGAATGAAACGAAAAACTATTGCCATGTCTCACGGACATTTGATTTCCAGAAACTGGAAGCAAAACAGTTATCAAAATTGAGGAGGTGAGGAACAAAAAGTGTCATTTACAGTTTTTAACTTTTTGAGTAAATTGAGAAAATAAATATTCAAGTTGATCCAAGCAATTTTTCTTATTTTTTATTAACCATTTATGTGTCAATTATTATATCAAATTTAATGTATTATAAAGTTATTTTGCGAGTTTTGGAATTTGGAAAAAAAAAAAAAATACATATCAAATGACACCCTTTGATCCAATAGCGTGTAAATGTCACTATTTGATTCAATAATTTTGTAAAATGTAACCTTTTGTTAAGGAAGCAGCAATTCAGATCGATTTTTCTATGAAACTAGTCACTTTTTGAGCAAAATCTTTGGAGTTACAGATAGAATTTAACATTTTGAGCCAATTAAAGAAAAAAAAAAGAAAAAAGCAAAATACGTAAATGTCACTTTTTGTTCCTAACCTCCTCAATTATAATCATAATCTTTATAATATTTACCTAGAATAAACAGCATCGACGTGTGAACTAGCTGCCTTAGGATTAGCCACTAGGTCCAAGACGTGGTTCAAGAATGTAGTCATGTTGCGTTCTAACCATACACCTCCCATGTTCTGTACAAACACCACGTACGCCTGAGGAAATAAAAACAAACACACAATAAATCTCTCACCAAAGCTTGAATACTAATTTATTTTTATTTATTTATTCCTTTATTTCAGGCAACTAGAGCCCATAGAAAAAAAACAATACATACTACTACAAACATAATAATACTTATAAACTAATACAAAAAAAAATGATCACAAATACAATACTATAATAATATAACTCAAAAATACTATAAATACATAGGTACAACATAACCAACTAAAACTACTGCACACGAAGTGTCGGCGTCGTGTTTCGCTGACTGGTGTCATGTAGCCGGCTACGAAACCGGCGATACACAACACCCTTCGGCCAGAACTCTTCCTTGAGGAACTTGAGATGATGTGTCGGGACACGCACCACGAGCGTTGAACTTGAAGTTCGTATTGTGACGCGGCTCCAACTTTTCGACCCTCAAAGTCTAGTTGGTCTTCACGCGTAGGTACTCCACGATCTCCTCAACCTTCGTGGAGTGGTGCAGTCTGGACACGTACAGCAGCGTCGTCGGGTTTGCTGGACGCAGCAGCATATTGGGTCCTGCCGGCGCGGTGCCGCACTGGTTCCGACAAGGAGGCTCATTGGCTTTGGGCGCTTTGGTTAAAACCTCAAGCAGAAGACAATTATCACATCAAAACACACCCATTACAATGCATCCATGCATACATTGACCGACACAAAGCCATTTCATTATTATCGCAGTCTTCTCGAATTAGAGTCATCATCGTGTCAGTAGGAAAAAGAGTACGCAGAAGTCGATATATTTCATCCGGTCGGGATAAAGAAGTGTTAGTTTTAAACCAAATAAGAGGGAATAACAATAAAGGCATTGACAGTTTGTAGAACCAGGGATGAAAGAAGGCTTTCTAACAGGTATTTTTCCTGTGGGAATCTCCTAGTTAGTGGTAATTAGTATAAATAAATCAAAGACAATGGATTCATCAACTCAGCCTATCGCAGTCCACTGCTGGACATAGGCCTCTCCCAGACTGCGCCACAACACCCTGTCCTCCGCCTTCCGCATCCAGTCCACCCCAGCCACCTTCTTTAGGTCGTCCGTCCATCTAGCTGGGGGGCGTCCCACACTACGCTTGCCGATACGCGGTCTCCACTCCAGGACTCGTCTGCTCCACCGGCCATCGGCCCTTCGACAGACATACGAAATCAAAGACAATGGATTAACAGTTACTTACATGAGTAACACAAACGCGCACTTCCCGGTTAACTCCAGAGCTGGACTTGATGATCTCTCCCTTGAGGAATGACGTACCGCCGCGGAGGAAAGCGCCCATCAACAAGTTTAGTGCCTCGTCTAGTGATACGACGTTCTTCGGCGGGTCTTTCTTTTGTTGGACTGCAAGTAATATGTGAATTGTTATGGTGGGTACACAATATGTAAAACGTAACATGAAATGTGTAGTATTTTTATCTCATGAAGGGACGCGCGAGTTAACCCTTAAATGCATAATGTTGCCAAATGGCAACAAAGCACGTCATTTAATTATTTAAAAATGTGATAGCTGTGAGTTTCTGAACGCACCTCTTTTTGTCAAAAAAAAATATATAGTCTATGAATATTAATATTATTGTATAATTATTATATATTTATTATCTAAATTCTATAGATAAATACCTATACAATAGCATTTTTTGCAATACGATAAAATAAATCATTTAAGGGTTAAGGAACCCCAACCTACCAATATTAGCTTTGTCAGCCAATAAGTATTTATTAGACATATTATTTCCAAATATTCCATTGCTTGATCAGCATCCAGAATAATCTAGGACGTGCGTCATATCTGATCACGCCATGCATGTACTACGTTAGCAATAAACTTAGTATATAAGATCAATATTTTATTAGATAAAAAGAACTGTTTAGCTGTAACTCTGTCGGAATAAAGTTATTTTTTAAATACTTCCGTTGTCGCTTACTTAATAAAATTCGCGCTTTACTTATGGTTAACAAGTGTACAAACACGCTGGGAATGTGTGTGTACATGCAGCTCTCGGTACTGTCCGAAACATTGGCGTAGTCGGAAATGTGTGTGTATGTGTGTGTGTGTTATGTGCTGACGCTACTCGCCTTCACGCACACATTCTCAGCGTGTTGGTACACTTGGTTAACACAAGTAAAGCGCTCGTCGCTTCGTAAAATACTGTAACATACGTTGAGCCGAACATGTCGTCCAAATATATGCTATGCAATGCAACATGTAATCTAACACACGTTGAATCAAATTCCCCTTGATGCTGTGTTACATTCCATGTGATATTGCACATATTTGGACAGCATGAACCACATATACCCACCATTCGGGGTGTCTTGCACGGATGAAAAGAGGTTTCTAAGGTGTGTTTTGTTTATAGATTAGTATTCGTTAAATTTGGTGAAGCTTCCTTTTTTATGTTTTTTTGGTCAGAAAGGTGAATTGGCAAAATGAAAAGTACTTAGGAAGTTATTAAAGTAAGAAACGTCTTCCCAGCTGTCGGCTTACGCTAGATAAGATTATACAACATTATTTTTAGTATATTGAATATAGTTTGTTCAGAATAAGTAACTGAATCGATTCCAATAATTTTTATACCATGTTATATTTTGTCCCAAAAATATTTTATAAAGGTAACAAGTTGGACACAAGAGTACATATCCGCAAACATATGCGCACAACACAGGTCACAGCCGTTCGGCCAGCGGCGCGTGGTAAGTGGTAACCAACTTTTTGTACGGACATCCAGGTAATTTAACAAGCTTATAACTTTGTGATTTTTTATGATACAGTTTTGAAATTTTGTACATAGATTCTTTACGTAAAAATACTAGACACGTATTTCGGGTTTGCCATTTACTAAAAATAATGTTGTATAAAGCTTAATAATTATTAGACTAGTTTGGTTTAGCTCTAAAAACCCTTTGAAATGGCTTGAACCCGTTTTTATAATTAAATCGTATTTTAAACCAACCCGCACGGGACCCGCTTGGTAGATTACAGCCTACTCCCCCTCGAAAAGAGGAGGCCTGTGTCCCAGCAGTGGGAACATTCTAGGCTTTCAAAGGTAGCTGTGCTTTTCTAGAGTTTGAAATAAGAAATAAAGAGAGAGAGAAAAAGAGAGAGTAAGAGAGTGATAGTTGATACCTGATTGAGCTCCAACTTTCAATTTGGAATTCAGGTTGGTTACTTCGCCGGCCTGCGTTATCGCCATCAACGCACCAAGCAACTCCGCAATGGCGCATCTGTTAAAAGAAACAATAAAAACTTATAGCTATTCCTAGGATACTTCACTTCGGTCATTCAAATTCAGACCTTGATGCAGAGCTTCACTATATCCCATATAATTCCAATTGCTTCGTCATCGTATAATTATGTTACCAAGACAATTTATGTTCTGATTGACTCCGTTTTACATCGAAAAGTTCTAAATCTCGGGGCTAAGAGCCAGCTACAAAAAAAAAGAATAAAAAAATAAACAATAGAGGTGTCATCGCACACCCATTCGAAACGAAGTTCCTTCCGCTCTTGCACACTTTGTGAATCACTTTTGTTACGTAACACAAGCGTCGTCGTGACGATACTTTTGAACATCGGCAGAGTAGAACCCACAGAGTACCTATAACGTGCGGAAAGGTTCCAAAAAATTAATTTTGACAGGCCTGTTGGTCTAGTAGTCAGTGGCCCTGACTGCTATGCACAAGGTCGTGGGTTCGATTCCCACCCAGGACAAATGTTTGTGTGATGAGCACGATCATTTGTTCTTTGTCTGGCTGTAATTTATCTATAATATGTATGTATTTAGAGATATACAACGTGTAACGTTAAATGCGCAAAACCTCAGACACCCCAAATGATTTTTAATTCAATTGACCTATTTCAAAGACAAAATAAGTCATTAAAAAAATTGTAAAGGTTTTATGTGCTGTTTTAGTTTTACTGGCCATTCTGATCGTTTCTTGCGTCTGCGACGACACTTTATCGAGGGAGGACTCGTCACCGGGCCGCTGCGCCGCGCTGACATTGGGTTGCTTGACCTATTAATAAATAGACACGGCAACGTTTTTAATGAAGACTTTTTGAAAAATGTGACCTATATTAAAAAGTGGTTCAATTAATTCTGCTCGTTATTCTGATCAAACTATTTTCAGGTTTTGCGCATTTAACGTTACACGTTGTATATGTATGTTTATCAGTTGTCTAGTACTCATAGCACAAGCTCTGGTTAGTTTGGGACTAGATGGCGTTGTGTGAAATTTGTGGAATATTATTATTATTGATTATTATTATTAATTTAATGCTTTGAATTTTTAAAAAGCCAGGGCGGACGATGCACTAATAAAATCATTCAAACAATCTAACCTTAATGAATAATCACTGGAATGTGCAGCCCTCAAGCAGGCCGCAGCAATAGCATCTAAATCCGCCGGCGTCAACCGCATCAACGGCAACAAATGCCGCAGCGTGTGTGCCGCAGCCGCCCGCACCGCCGTCGCGCGCTCCGACACCAGCGCGGCGCGGGCCGCGCGCGACACCTCGCGCACCGCCGCCGGGGCAGCCGTACCCATGCCCACGCAGATCTGAAAGAGTACAATAATATACTGGCGTCAATTC
>CATIVS010000185.1:0-16815 GCA_949629135.1 Eremobia ochroleuca | reverse complement strand
TCCCGGATATCGATCAGTGCGAGATTAGGGCGGCCATCGAGCAGCTAAAGAACAACAAAGGCACCTGGGGATGACGGAATAACGTCAGAGTTCCTTAAAGCGGGCGGGGCTCCAGTCCTGAGAGAGGTAGCGAGTTTGTTTAACTCCGTCATCCAAGACGGTACAACGCGCGAGGCGTGGAGTAAAGGTGTGGTGCATCTGTTCTTCAAAAAAGTGAAATCCTTGCTGAAGAACTATAGTCCCATCTCACTTTTGTGCCATGTATACAAGCTGTTCTCGAGGGTCTTCACGAACCGTCTCGCCAGGAGGCTTAACGAGATTCAGCCGCCAGAACAAGCTTGTTTTCGAAAAGTCTTCAGCACCGTAGACCACATCCATACTTTTCGGCAAATTGTACAGAAGACCGAGGAGTACAATCAGCCGTTGTGTATGGCGTTTGTGGACTACGAGAAAGCCTTCGACTCCATCGAAAGATGGGCAGTTCTGGCCTCTCTGCAACGATGTCGAATTGACTGGCGCTACATTGAAGTGTTGAAATGTTTGTATGACGCTGCCACGATGACTGTCCAGATCCAGGATCAGAAAACTAGCCCCATCCAACTGCTCAAGGGGGGTGAGACAGGGGTATGTAATATCCCCTAAATTGTTTACAAATGCGTTGGCGCACGTCTTCAAGACGCTGGACTGGACTGGACAGAATATCAACGTGAACCGCGAGTATAATAATCTAGGAGAAATTACCACAAAAAAAAAAATGCATATTATTTCTAAACAAGAACCAAATTTCACAAATTGTTGTTGTTGATAATAATCACTTTTACTATGTGCCCAAAATAGGTTTTTTGTTGTTGAAAAATGTCGAATGAATCAAAACAAATGGTACAAACAATTTTTACATTTATTTTATTAATTTATTGCATTAAAAACATTACAGTATTGTTCAAACTGCTTGCCACCGGCATTCATGCAGGTACAACATCACCTTAAAAAAATCACCGCCTGAGATATGTGGGCGGCGAGACTGGGGAGGACGGTGAGATGGGGAGGGCGTCATTGACAAGATTGGCAGCCTGAGTTAGCTTGGCCTTTTTAAACTTCCCTCGTCCCACCAATCACATAGGATGCCCTCAGGCAGTGACTAGCACTTGCGCGCGGACTATACTATCAACAACAATTTTTTTATTTTTATTTTTATTTACGTCTTAATAGTAGGAATATTTTTTTTTGTTAGTTAGTTTTCTAGCGTTAGTTTTCCTGTAGTACGAGTATTATACCATTTAGGAATCTTCGTTAGTTGCGTCAATTTTTGAAAAAAATTGTGTCCATATTTTTTTTTTACACCACGACGAGTAAAAGTGTACCGAAAGTAAAAAGCTTTAAAAAAATTTAGGGAAAAAAATAATTTTGATTGTTTTTTGTTTTTGTGTAGAAGCTTCAAGCATTCTGGAATTTTTGAGGGTTTGTGGTGGATAGCAGTGCTACTTACGTTGCCGATACGACAAAAAAAACAGAAATATTTGAACAGTTGTGGTCATAGTAGTTAAAAATATCTTAAACACACACAGTGCCGGCGGCAGTGCCGCCGGGTTTTTGCCGAGCGGTCAGGCCGCCGGCATATTATGCAAGCCGCCGGCATATTATGCAAGCACATGTCTCATAAAGCCGCCAAGCATAATTCCAGTTGCGACAGTCGTGTAGAATGCTAGTGAAGTGCACATTTGTCGTTGGTTACGATGAATAAAGAAATCCGCCATCGCAGTTGAAAATTTAATTTTAATAAGAAAAAATATAAAAGAAAGAGAAGGTTTTGGGTGCGCCTAAGTTTACAATATAGAAAATGGCGGCTCGTGTGTGCGGCAAGCCCGGCGCGGCGGCTCGAATACCCGCCGGTCTGCCGGCGGCAGTGCCGGCGGCTCGGCCGCCGGTATTGCCGCCGGCATTGTGTGTAGGAGCCTTAAGGGGTGTCAATTTTCGCAGGATTTCGATGATTTGTTTTTTTAGTAATTACCAAAAACCACAAGTTTTTTTTTTTTTTTTTTTTCTCGAGTAGTCCTGAGCAGGTCCTCTCTCTGGTGGCCACTTATAGTTGAATTTTGGGACATTTTATTTATTTATAAAAGGTGATACATTTACAATTAATACCTTAACAATTACGATAGCGCACAGTTGCTAATTTACCTGAACTAGGTTGAACCTGTTTTCAGGTTAGAAAATGCATGAATACTTAATGTAATAAATTAAAACTGATTTAAACGTAAAAACTAAATTAAAACTTAGAAAAATAAAAGTAAAATAGTATGTTAGCAGTTTTATTTGCAGACAATAAGTAGGTCTTCTGTCCGTGCATAGTCGAGGGTTAGTAAATACTTAAGTATAACTTTTTTACAGTTATAGTAATTTAGTTTATAGATACATAGTTTTCTATTTAAGCTATTGTACAGGAATGGGCCTAGGAATGTTAAAAATCAAAAGTAATTCAAACTAGGCTGAGAATCAGCACTTTTCGAAAGTCTAAATTACAAAAGACAGTCCCCCAAAACGCCCGCCCTGCACCACTTCTTAGTGCTATCGCTGGGAAGAAGTGGCGCAACGGACTCCCCAGTAGCACAGCTATCTGTTCAGTTAAAAATACTTGATTTTATACAATACTAGGTATGCAAAGAAATTAATATTACAAGACAGAACATTAAATTAAACTATTTGTTATATGTCAGCTAAACACGCCAGGATACCAACTAAAACAACAACTAATAAAAACTATACGTACTCAAGCAAAAAAATAATAAATCAAAATGAAAAATTTAAACAAAAACTTACTATCTAAATAAAACCCTCCAGGTATAAAGGGCGTGACCGCTTACATATTTATGCAATGCTGAGTTCTGTTCACATAGTCTTGAAATCAAAAATGATAAAATAGGGCCATCGAAGGAAACTAAATAAACAAGTTATTACTAATCACAACAATAAAACCATGGTCAGCAAGACGATTGAAATTAGTAAATTAAGTAATATAACCTGTCAGTAAGCTAATTCTGGAGAAATAACATAAACATTGTCTTGAGTTAATCAGGGTGACCAATTATTCGTATCTTTTAAGTAGTCGTTGATGGAATAGTATGCCTTTGAACTCAGGTTTTATTTTACTTGAGCTTTAAACGCATTAACAAGCAAATCTAGCAAAGAAGAGGGTAATTTGTTATAAAAGGTTATACCAAGCCCAGAAAATGAGTTATAAACCATATGAAGCCGGTGAAAGGAAGGGAGCATGTAGTTTGTCCTTATTTCTAGTGTTAATATTGTGAATATTAGAGGTGGTCGTTGAATTAATAAACTATTTTTTTTTATTCGTTAACGAGATAACTGTTAAGCATCAGTGAAAAAACAGGTTGAAAATATTGGCTGTTGATTTACTTCAACGCACAACACGCATTAGTTCAATACTCATTATTTTACTCAGTTACAAAAAAAAAAAAACAGCTGAAAATAAAATGCTGCTAATGCTGTTACTTGACATCAACGGCTCAACGGATTATTGCACTGTAGTTTTATTAATTTCTGAGAAGAGTCAACTAGTATGCGAAACGAATACGTCCATTAATCAAAACATTTCTGGTGCATCAAAACATTCAAGGATTTTTAAACAAAGACTTAGAAGTAGAATTATTCCTGAATTGTTACAACGTAGATATTCTTTGTATGACAGAACATTGGCTTAAAAGCCACCAGTTCATGTTCAATTTTAGTAATCACCAGGTTGGTAGTTCATTCAGCAGAGTAAATGCTATACATGGTGGCTCATTAATTTTAGTAAATAACCAGCTTAAATTTAAGGACCGAAAGGACATTGTGAGCCTCTCTGTTGAGCGGACAATTGAAATAGCCTGTATAGAATTGGAGCACTTCATTATATTAAGTGTGTACAGACCTTCAGGATTGTATGATTGTTTTGAAAAGGTTATGGATGAAGTGTTGCACAAAATCTGTAATACAAACAAGTCCATCATCACTTGTGGTGATTTCAATGTTAATTTGTTAGAAAATTCTGGGTTAAGTACTAAAATCATAAGTTTGTTTCAGTCATACAATCTTGCTAACCTATTTTTGGAGCCCACTAGAATAACTCCTACTAGTGCCACATGCCTAGATAACATTTATACAGATATTATACCAAACCACAAAGAAATGATTAATTTAATAGACTCAGATCATTGCGGACAGCTGATCACTATTACAAATCAAAACAAAAAAGTTATTAAAAAAGATATCACTGTCAACCCAAAAACAACTAAACGCTTAGAAACATTTAAAACTAAACTCTTAAGTAAATTACCACTTCTGTTGACTAATGATGACCCTAACAAACAATATAATGATTTTTTTAATATGTATTGCACACAATTTGATAAAACATTCATTCCAAAGACATTATCAGTCAATAGTAACGCTTCCTTCAGTGACTGGGCCACCATTGGTATACATAAAAGTAGAAAACGACTTTATGAATTATATGATGAACGGATTTGTATAAACACTGCTGAATTTAATTTATATGTTAAAAATTACTCTAAAATATTTAAAACAGTCTGTAGTATAGCCAAGTCACGTTATTTCAGTTCAAAAATTAAAAATAGTAGTAACATTATTAAAATGACTTGGAATGTCATTAATAGCGAAACAGGAAGGTCTTGCAACCGAAGTAGTGACTACAGCCTTGCTATTGATGACAATGAAATTAGATCAGATTCTCAAGTCGCCGCGGCCTTTGAAAATTTCTTTTCAGAGATTCCCGTGTCAACTACTAAATCTCTAAGCTCGTCACCCACTGCTGCAGAGTCTTTACTTAAAGAAAACGTTCCAGTTGGTGATTCTGAATTTCACTTCCAATATGTCACCTGTACAGATGTAATTAAAAATTTTCACATGTTAAATGTTAAAAAGACTGCAGATCTATGGGGTAATTCTGTGGATGTTGCTAAGTCAATTATAAACATTGTAGCACCTACTTTAGCTGTTATATTTAATAATTGTATTGATCGTGGTGAGTTTCCTGATCTTATGAAACATAGTAAAATCATACCATTGTTTAAATCGGGTAGTACATCAGACCCTACTAATTATAGACCTATTTCAGTACTACTTACCTTTAGTAAAATTTTTGAAAAGCTTATTTTAAACCAAATGCAAAGATTTTTTAACAAAAATAAATTACTGCATAACAAACAGTTCGGTTTTACAAGGGGTCGTTCAACTACTGTTGCCGGAGTTGAACTTTTAGGACATATTTATAATGCATGGGAGGACAAATGCGATGCTTTGGGCATCTTTTGCGATTTGTCCAAGGCATTCGATTGTGTTCTTCATGAAACCTTAATCAGGAAACTTCACTACTACGGAATTCGGAACGCCTCTTTGGATCTTCTTACTTCTTACTTGAGTGATAGGATTCAGAGAGTTGATGTTAACGGAAAAAGGTCACCCGGATCTGTAGTAAAAATGGGGGTCCCCCAGGGCTCAATTCTTGGACCATTTTTATTTCTTATTTATATAAATGACGAACATGATATAGTGTTGTTTGCAGATGACACTTCACTTTTATTTAAACTCAAACGTCAGCAGCTGGTTACTGACAATATAAATAGTGCCCTCGCAAAAGTAGTTAACTGGTTTAATGTTAATAACCTACTTCTTAACGGAAAAAAAACGAAATGTATTAAGTTTACGATACCAAATGTTAGACAAGTAGAAACTAGTGTTCTTATAAAGGGTGATGAGTCAAAACCCGAAAATACCACAGTATTCTTAGGCATAACTTTGGATGCCAAGCTTCAATGGGAATATAGATAAATTGTCAAAAAAGCTTAGCTCTGCAGCATACGCCGTTAGGAAAATTCGTGACTTAACTGATTTAGAGACAGCCCGTTTAGTTTAGTTATTTTCATAGTGTGATGTCATACGGTATTGTGTTGTGGGGTAATGCCGCCGATATTCAGACAATTTTTATTTTACAAAGGGCAATTCGTTCGATTTATAAGTTAAGTCCCAGACACTCCCTCAGAGACAAATTTAAAGGGATTAATATAATGACTGTGCCTTCTCAGTACATTTATGATAATCTTTTGTGTGCACATAAAAATATTAATCTGTTTAAAAAATACAGTGATATCCATAATATAAATACTAGGAACAAACACAAATATGTTGTTCCTACAACAAGGCTCAAGAAAATAGGTGGCTCGTTTAGATGCCAATGTATACATTTTTATAATAAACTTCCTAGCCACATTCAAGAACTAAGCATTAATAAATTCAAATCTTTTATAAAGCTAAAACTATGCCAGAAAGCCTCTTATACTGTAAAAGACTATATTGAGGACAAAAAAGCTTGGGATTGAGCTGCTCCAATAGGTCTAGACAGTGAATGTTGTTTATTTTTTATTTTGCTGATTTACACTTTGGTTTTTTTTCTTTCTTTCTAAATATCCATTTATATACAGAATGACATGAACATTTACTGTTTAAAGTCTTATATTATTTTAATTATTGTGAATGTGAGGACTATGTGGGTCATTGTTTCCGTTTTAATCATGGTCTGGCAGTTTGAGTGGTGTATGCGGTCTACACAAATGTCCTGTCCTTGGTATTGCTCGTCGAATCGTTGAGCTCCTTAAGTTCTGAGTTGAGCTGCACGGTTACTGACGAATGCGTGCACTGACTGCACAGGTCCACTCAGTGTGGTTCTTTCCTCAAAAGACCACTTCAGACACCAATCTACATGGTCCTCAAAGATTATATCCGGATTTTTATATACACATTGACATTGATGAATTTTATATAAACAATGACATGGATATTTACTTTGTAAAGTATCTTATTTTTATTATTATTACTGTGAGTGTGAAGACTATGTGGGTCATTTCTTTTTTTTCGGTTTTCCTTCTTAGTTAGTTTTAATCATGATCTGGCAGTTTGAGTCATTTATGCGGCCTACCCAAATGTCCTTTCATTGGTATTGTTCGTAGCTGCACGATTTTTGACAAATGCGTGCACTGACTGGACAGGTCCGCTCAATCTGTGTGGTTCTTTACTCAAAAGACCATTTCAGACACCAATCTACATGGTCTTCACATTATCTGACCAAGATTATGTCTGGACTTTAAAAGAGACTGTGACCTCTGAGTTTGTTTCGGCCTTTCTTCTCAGAGTAGTCAGATAGGAAACGCCGACCTCATCTAGTTTAAAAAAATATGATTGACATGTAAAAGTGTTTGTACAAACCTACTTACAGAAAATAAATCATTTATCATTAAAAACCTTTTAATAATTTATCAGCTTTTTTAACCTGTTGACCATTGATGAATAACAGTTAAATTACATTTATCAAAAAACCAAATCATCAATCAATGACCCGCCTCCAGTGAATATCACCGTTTTTAGTGAACAAGTGTATATTTTGCCTAATGTGTAAGATGTTGGCAAACATGAACTGTGATTTAACCGCGAGAATACCAATATCTTTAAAACAATCTCTTAGAGAAACTCTGGCACCTAGCTGGTAATTTGCTCGAACAGCTCGTTTTCGAAGGGCAAATACAACATTATTTTTAGTATATTGCAAACCTGAATATAGTTTGTTCAGAATAAGTAATAATATTCCAATAATTTTTACACCATAATATTATATTTTGTACCAAAAATATTTAAAAAAAGGTAACAACAAGTTGAACAAGTTGGACACCGAGCAACACACCAACTACATATCCGCAATCATATGCGCAAAACACAGGTCACGGCCGGTCATAGCGGCAGTAGGCGCGGGCGCACAGCGGGGCGGGGGTGAAACAACCCCCTGAGTCGCCCGGATGCTACAGGTTGATGCGCACGTGTCACGCTCCCGTTCAATTATATAACGCGCGAAACCGACTTAAAAAACCAAATTGAAAGTGCATTTTACAGTGTTTAAAACAATCATTACGCTTTAAATAAATTAAACAGAAATTTGCGTAAGCGGGCGCGCTTACGCACATTTCTTTTCAATTCTGTGCATAAGACAAAGTGGGGGGCATTTCGAACAATTGTTACGATATGTTTGACTAGTAAGACATTGGTGCGATCCCCTTGTTCACAAACGAAGTCGGCGCCATTGTAAATAGTGATTATGTCAATTATTATACAACGTGTAACGTTAAATGCGCAAAACCTCAGACACCCCAACTGATTTTTAATTAAATTAACCTATTTCAATAAAAGCTATTACTATCCCGTGTATGAGAAAATTTAAATTGGTCGACAACAATTTGTGTTTGTTTACCTATTTTGGTGGGTTTGCGCATGTGCATGTGCATGTGCAAATAGACACGGAACGTTTTTATTGAAGATTTTTTGAAAAATGTGACTTCACTACATAGTATAAAACAAAGTCGCTTCCCTGTCTGTCTGTCCCTATATAGGTATGTATAGGTATATCTTTAAAACTACGCAACGGATTTTGATGCGTTTTTTTTTAATAGATAGAGTCATTCAAGAGGAAGGTTTATATGTATAATACATGCGTAATATAGTAGAGAAACACTGATAATTTTGGAGGTTTCTAATGTGATGTCGTAAATAAACACATTTTTTTGCGCTTACATTGCAAACGCTGGCTGAACCCTACGAGATAGATCAAAATAATGTACAGTGGCCTCCAAAAGTCCATAGGCATTCTCACAAAGCATTAGCTTGACGTTTAGTTTGACTTACGACCTTCTATTTTCAAGAATAGACACATGTATCATCATTGTCGTCAACAAGTGATTGTACTTCATAATTTCAACGTAATAATACAAGTCAAGGTGGCCTAGCGCCTAAGTGCCTGCAGATAGATGCGCGAATCAGTGAGCCGTGAGTTCGAATCTCACGCCGAATATGTAGACTTTTTGCAAGTTTTTACTCGATTGGAAGAAATGGGACAGAAATATAATATTCTTTATCTTGTTCGCTTTGTTCACACATTTTGTAAAGTTAAGAAGGTAGATCGTAAAAAACTTAATAAAGAATTTAGATTTCTGTGAGGTAGACATGAGTTTTATGAATACTTAACCGTTGTCGTTTTAGTTGTAGTTGTTTGTTAGTGACGTGTGGTATAGATAGCGGTATTGATTATTATTCTCAAAATGCAGGCAAATATTAATATTGAGGCGGGGGCGACGGTTATTGAGCTGCATAAAAGTGGTCTTAATAGAACACAAATATCTAATGAAACCGGACTGAATGTGAGTATTTAATATTAATGAATTGTAACTTAAACTTTTATTTGAAAATACCTATTATTTGTTGACAATGGATGATTCTTTTTATTGATTATTAAGTCCATCATGAGGCCTAAAAGATAAATAATTAGTGTTTATTATTGGATTTATAAATGCAAAGTTGTAATATTTGAATAGGTATTATATTAAATAAATATTATTATATTATATTAAAATGAAGTCACTTTAGTATTTTGTTACAGTTGCCTAATTTCACTTTTTTTTTGTTTTAGAGGAATACTGTAAGTCTCTGGATCAAAAGATACGAGGAAGAGAAAGGCCGAAGTGGAAGGCCGGCGCTTATTAGTGAGGCACAGCGACGACATATGGTGAGCGAGCATGAATTTAATGGATTCACACCAACGAGACACTGCTGAACTATTCGACACCTCATCGCAAACTCTTCGCCGTGCCCTCCACGATGAAGGCTTGCACAGAAGACCAGCTAAGAAGCCCTTGTTGACAGAACGACATAAACAAGAACGATTACGTTTCGCACGGGATTATTTAGATTTTGACTGGAATACTACCATATTTTCAGATCAAAAGACATTTAAATCCAGCCATAAGGGTAGGCTTCATTTATGGCGCAAGGATAACACTCGCTGGTGTGATAAAAACGTATGCCCTAATACAGAGTCAGGTCGAATTGCGATTAATATGTGGCTATGGATGAGTGCAGCAGGGCCAGGAGAACTAGCTTTTATGTAGTTATACAAAATATTAATATCTAAATGTTTTGTTTTTTTTATAATTAGGCGGTGTAACTAAATATTTAGTAATATTAGCATATCTGTATTATTTAATGACCTTAAACAATTGAGGTTTAGTTTCAATCTTCTTTTCGTCAAGAAAATGAAAAATTAACCTATTACCTCAATACATTTATTGTGACGTTACATTAAAAAAAACATGTTTATAAAGTCTAAATCATATATTACTTTTCAATAAACTTTACTGAATACCGATACCTCTAATAAGTGGGTATCAACAATTATATTTGTGTTATTAGAACATCCTTTCCTTGTTACGTTATTATGAATTGACTAAGTGGGTATACAACAAAAAATCTTATGAACGGTTACAAGAGAACTTTTTTTTATCTAAGTAGGAATGTGACGTCACAATTATTGTCATCAAAATTGTTAATTTTATAAATAAATAAAACGAATAAACATTTTTGTTCTAATTTAGCACGACTATTTTAGTTCCACCTTCCAAAACCGAAAAAATAAATTAAATATCACATAAATACTTAAATAATAATACAATAACTAATATTTGCTTCTTAGAAAAATGATAATAAGCATGAATACATTATAAATAAACATAAACCTAATAAGTTTTTACTTAACATTATTATGGTTTCAAAGAAACAAAAAAACGGCTAACAATAATAATTCAGATTCGAACTCAGACCTCATTGATCGTGAACCTGTTGCTTAGCGCAAAGAGCTAGCAGCACATATTAGAAACTTGCGAATTTAACAATGCTATGGTAAGAACAGACGCGTATTGTAAATGCAACAGAAATATCATGCTATTTCGTCTATTACGACGACAGTTCATTAGTGTGTGTTATCTGCGGAATGTTAAGACATCACTCGCACACGCACTGACTGTATCGCGCTCGTACTGTTCATGGCAATGTGAGCTTTAGCGTGCTTAAGGACTTCTGAGCGTTTACTGTACTATAGTATTGTACACCTTAAAAAAGTCCGCGATGGTATATGTCTATCTCTAAGGGATAACCCAAAAAAAACTTTTTTTACCCTATACTTTTTACGAGAAATAATGGCTCTAAAATTATCAGTGTTTCTCTACTATATTATGCAATTATTATACATATAAACCTTCCTCTTGAATCACTCTATCTATTAAAAAAACCGCATCAAAATCCGTTTCGTTGTTTTAAAGATCTAAGCATACATAGGGACAGACAGACAGCGGGAAGCGACTTAGTTTTATACTATGTATTGATCAGCATTGCACCCGTGCGAAGCCGGGGCGGGTCGCTAGTATATTAAAAAGTAGTTCAATTGATTCCGCTCGTTATTCTAATCAAATTATTTTCAGGTTTTGCGCATTTAACGTTACACGTTGTAAATAGTGATGATTAACATTTTTAAACACGCCAAGATGGTTAATTGTAGAAAGTTATTTTTTGTACCTACAGCCTGCTGTGGTTTAGTAATGCGATGCGACTTTGAACTTGAACTGGTTGTCATAAGGTGCAACAAATCGCATTGACTACATTTTATCACTTACGGCTGTATTTACGAATAAAGTACATAATAATATCTACCTACACTTGACCATTACGACAGTCCAAAGCCTGCAAGTGTGATGGAAAATGTTATCACCAATTAATTACAATAAAATCTTCGTACGGTTAGGTACTTATTGCCAAATTATTATCAATGAGCACAAGACGATGCTGGAGGCGCGGGCGGCGCGGAGGCGCCACGTAGTGACTATCTTTTGGTACAGAAAACCAGGTAACATAACAAGCTTATAACTTTGTGATTTTTTATGATACAGTTTTGAAATTTTGTACATAAGAATCTATGTACAAAATTTCAAAACTGTATCATAAAAATACTAGACACGTGTTTCGGGTTTTGCATATACTAAAAATAATGTTGTACATTTTGTATATCAGCGGCTTTGCCCCACAGCAGAATACCATAGGATATAACGCAGTGAATATAACTACGAGCCCCGATGCAAAATAGTTCGTCTAGTCTAGTGTGAAATTATCTCTGTGAGATTTATTCTAACTTCATTATTTTTGTATATCTATATAAAATATTAAGCTATTATACTATCACATGTCGCGTTACTTATGCTATTTTTTAATTATGAACCATAAAACTATTTTATATTTTTAAATTTATACATATCCTGTTTTAAATTCGAAGAAATTTTATGCAAAATAGTTCGTCTAATTGTTAATCGATGCAAAAGAGTTCGTCTATCGGTGAGTTAAATAAGATTATTCCATCTTTGTACAATTATGTTGCATAATTTAAATTTGTAAAAGTAATTCTGTGTCCCACCTGATTTTTAATTCAATTGACCTATTTCAGATTGAAAATAAGTAATTAAAAAAATTGTAAAGGTTTTATGTGCTGTTTTAGTTTTACTGGCCATTCTGATCGTTTCTTGCGTCTGTGACGACGCTTTACCGAGGGAGGAGTCGTCACCGGGCCGCTGCGCCGCGCTGACATTGGCTTGCTTGACCTATTAATAAATAGACACGGCAACGTTGCTAATGAAGATTTTTTGAAAAATGTGACCTATATTAAAAAGTGGTTCAATTAATTCTGCTCGTTATTCTGATCAAACTATTTTCAGGTTTTGCGCATTTAACGTTACACGTTGTATATGTGGTCCCCACTGAAGTTTGGCATCTGCTGTTATTCCCAGAAAAACTTTCAAAAAGTTTCAAGCACCCCTTTATCTAAAACGATGTTGGATCCTAGATTTCTCACATTCGGTAAGGCGAACTTTACAAATTTAGTTTTCTAGGCATTGAGAACTAGATTATTTGACGTAAACCAATCCGTAACTATTGGGAGTGCACTGCTTAAGTCGTCAAAATCTTGTCTATTCCTGTCTACTTTAAAAATAAGAGAGGTATCATCTGCAAACAGTACAACGTCACAGATGCCCTTTAAATAGAACGGTAAATCATTGATATATACTAAGAACAAGAACTGACCCAGTATTGAGCCTTGCGGTACACCTAGCTGAACTGGTAGCCCGGAAGATTTCACACCATTAAAATGTACACATCTGAACCTGCTATGTAAATTAGAATTTATTACGTTGATAGCTTCGAAAAACTCCAATAGCATTTTGCGAGTTCTCCAGTGTGTTAAATATGTTTCAGCAAAGCAACACCCGCATGTGTAGTTGAACGACCTTTTGGAAAGCCATATTGTTCATTATGAAGGAGGCTATTTAAATTAAAATATCTTAGCAACTGCTTGAATATTAATTGTTCAAATATTTTGCTAAATACAGGTAAAATAGAAATTGGCCTGGAATTGCCAACGTCATTTTTATTACCTGATTTAAATTTATTTATTTATTTATTAAAACTTTATGCACAAGTAAAAAAAAGTACTGTACAAAGGCGGACTTAATAATGTTATGACTTTACTACCCTTCATGCGCTCTGGAAAAAATCCTAAAACAACACATTTATTAAAAGTAACAGTTAGATAGGGGGCTACGGTGTCTATTATATTACTTAAAAGTTTGATGGAGATGCTCTAGTAATCACCAGTGTTTTTAGACTTAAGTGTGTTAAAAACATTAACTACATCACGCGGGATTACATATTCGAAGCTAAATATGCGACTACATTTAGGTACACTACTATGAAAAAGGTTTTCAGCTTTAGACGGGGACGAATTTAAGGAGCGAGTCGTAGTTATAGGTATGTTGGCAAAAAACTCATTAAATGCCTCAGCTACGTCAGCAGCTTTATTAACTAATTTGTGGTCGACCATATCGCAAGTTGTTTTTTCTTGTTTGACCGATTTACCCGTTTCATTGTTAATAACACTAGTTTACATGACTTTTGTCAAAGAGGACAATTTTCTTCGTTTTTGAGATGACAATGTTGTATTTTTGACATGTTATTGTAATGTACTGAAGTTTTTTTTTTTGGAATAATTGTAATTTGGAATTGAAATTTTTAATGACAGTAAGTAAGGCATATTATTATTGACCATTTTATTTAATGACTACTTTGCGTTGGATTGTATTTAAAAATATGCTTATTGAATTGTAATTATAACTAATATTTAATGAATAATGATGAAATGTAATTTTGATGAATATTATCACGGTTTATGCACCATCTCTCCCTACCAATTTGTACGCCACGATATGCGGCTGAACATGTTAGAACTTTTCTGTATACCATTGTAACCATATTGTAATAAATATATATTTTTAGTTTTCTAATATCTGCTTTTTCATTGATAGTCTCTGTTAAATGCTGTGTAAAGATTACAATATTGGAATATAGTGGCAGGTTAAATAAAATTTCAGTGTCGTGAGTACGGTTTATTAGAAAATTAAAGACGAAAATAAAAACTCAGTTGTATATCGATATAAGTTTTGGAATCCCTATTTTTTATGAAGGTCATTTGACAGAAAAAGTGGCCTGGCGTCAGGGGTACGGCGGTACGTTTATACTCTGGCGTTCAAAAGGTTAATAATTGCGGGAGGTTTGCAAACGACACGACTTAAAAGGCAGCCCTTTTATAAAATATAAATTTTCATTCTATATACAGGAAAGCACAAGTCATAGAATAGTTTAACCCTACAGCGCATAGTGTCCCACATATGGGACATACCGAAAAATGTCTTATATTTTAAAAATTGATCCAAGTAGCGTGATCTAGTGGTGACAAGATTAACTATTATGTATTTGTGTTTCGAATTTAAGTAGTACCATATATTTTGGATAGATCTGTAGATAAACATTTATTTATGTTTTCTTCAAATCGGTGGGTACTTTGAATACGATTAACGAGCGGCGTATAATAATCGCAAAAAAATTATAAAATTAAAATGATAGAATTTTCAGCGTCGAAATAATTAGTATATGTGTTATGTATTGTATTAGTATATGGTAAGTTAATTTTCATATTTGTCATTTTACGTGTAATCTTGTAATTTCATTGATACTACGTAACACATAGTAACATTATAATGCATGATGTGCCATGCACAAAAACATACGTTTCTATTGAGTTATGATTTTTCTAAATATTTTTTCGAGAAATGGCATCATATTTGCAGGCTAATGTATTTTTTTTAAGCCGATAAAAAAAATCATGCACTGTAGGGTTAAACAAATCATGGAAAATTGTAAATGCTTCATTTGCATCATTAGCTTCATACACTTCTGGAAACTTAAGTTGATTAAGACAATTTTCAAACTTTAATACTCGTAAGTTGACTTTAGAATAGATTCTTAGGTTCTACAATATTAAAGAACATATCAATATCTGCAAAAAAATTCGCGATACCATATGTCCAACTATTGTAGTTAGGTCACTATAACTACGTTTTTTATAGTATTTTAAAAGTTGATAGAAATGCCGACCAAAATCAGACCATGTTATCCATACCTTTGTATTAATCCTGTAATAACAAAGGAGCAGTGTTCCAATTTTAAAATCCTTGAAAATTACCGTGACTAATAATAGAAAAAGTAGTTATTTCTATATGTTACTAATTACTATTTCTAGAGTTTACTGGCTTGCTTCGACACTCAAAGATCCTTTTTATCAGTTTTTTTTTTCTTCACAGAGAATTGAGACGATTAAAATGAAGAATATTGAAAAGTATTTTTTAGTCATATTAAGTCCTTACTTTAAATATTAGCGTTTTTTGTGGAAAAACAAAGCGAAAACAATAAATAATGTCAAAAAAGTCAAAGTCAAAACATTTATTTCAGTATAATTATAAGTCACTTTTACGAGTAAACGTCAAACATTACAATAAAATAGAATTGATTGTAGTCGCCCCTTCCAAAAGGTAGTTTTCGTATGGAGAAGAATGGGCAAGAAATTCCACCGTTTCTCTTTTAAAATGTTTTGCAATACTTTGCCTATATTAATTATACAACGTGTAACGTTAAATGCGCAAAACCTCAGACACCCCAACTGATTTTTAATTCAACTGTCCTATTTCAGAGAGAAATAAGTAATTAAAAAAATTGTAAAGGTTTTATATGCCGTTTTAGTTTTTTTACTGGCCATTCTGATCGTTTCTTGCGTCTGCGACGACGCTTTACGGAGGGAGGAGTCGTCACCGGGCCGCTGCGCCGCGCTGACATTGGCTTGCTTGACCTATTAATAAATAGACACGGCAACGTTTTTAATGATGACTTTTTGAAAAATGTGACCTATATTAAAAATTGGTTCAATTAATTCTGCTCGTTATTCTGATCAAAGTATTTTCAGGTTTTGCGCATTTAACGTTACACGTTGTATAATTATATGTGAAGACGAGGCATCTAGCGTAAAATTATACCATATACTATAGCACAATAGGTAAAAGAATTAAAAAGGAAACCATGACATATAAATTATTTATGTGATAGATAGATGGCGTTTACACATTTACAATCATAATGATTGTCGAAGATTTTAATAAAAAAAAATTAACAAATAATCAGTCAAGTCAGTCAGTAGTCAGTGTGTTGAGTTAAAGTAATTACAAAATGTAAATCAATGTAAAAAAAAGCAGTATATTAGTCAAATATCGATCTATAATGCGCCAATCCAACGCGAGCGTCATCGCTGCCGTAAAAAATTAAAGGAAATCCTGTCGCCTTTGCACTTACAGGCGCCGGAAGGGGCGCCCCCGCTACACAAACAGCCTATAACGTCCCCACTGCTGGGACACAGACCTCTCTGCGAGAGGGAGTGGGCCATAATCTACCACACGGGCGCATCCCGCTCATACCGTTTGACTACCTATGCCTACGCTTATC
>CATIVS010000184.1:0-11470 GCA_949629135.1 Eremobia ochroleuca | reverse complement strand
CCTGATAGGTGGCCCTGCCAGAGTCAGTGACACGGCTTGTAGTGGTAGATGAGTCAGGCGTAGCATAAGGAGTTAATGATGCTGAACTTTCCTTTTCAGAGGTTTCATCAGAGCAATGTGTTGGAGTGCTTACCGCTGTTTGGTCTGTAGGTGTGCTCATTTCTGGTAGTAACATGTGAGAAAATGGATTTGGATCATCATGCTGCATATTGTGTAGATAAGGCTCCAGCTCTGGTGTTTGAATCAGCTTTGGGTTTGTTAGAGATTGCTTTGTTAGGTTCTCCTTAAGTTGGTATTGACTATCTGAAATAATTTGTATGAATGGTTCTGGGCTTGGTGGGGGTAGAGGTATTGAAACAGAAGAAGGTACTATGGTAGAGGGGATAGGTGAGTTCTGTGTCTTGATGTTACCAGTTTGGTCCGGTAATTCAATGACTGCTCTTCTATTCTTTCTCATTTCGCTTCCTTTTTCAGTTGAAATTAAATAGCTTCGAGGCTCTTTCCTCTTTCCAGTAACCATACCATATACTTGTTCATCAGGTAGAAATACTCTTTTTCCAATTTCTAGTTCTGGTAGTTCTTTGGCTCTGTGTCTCTTATCATGTACTTCTTTTGCCTTTTCTCTTCTTTTCATCAGTTTTTGTCTGTATACGTATAGATCTTGCATTTTGGGCTTCAGTGATATAGATGTAGTTGGAATGTTTGTGTTCAATAGCCTTGACATGGCTATTTGTGCCGGTGCTGGTCCTAGTTGTGTAGGAGTTGTCCGGTAGTGTAATAATCCAAGGAGGGGGTCGTCTATGTTTCTCTCAAATATCTTCTTGATTATCTTTACACCAATCTCAGCAGATCCATTGCTTTGAGGAAAATGGGGGCTCGACGTTGTATGAGTGAAGTCCCATTTCTTTACAAATTCTTCAAATTGTTTTGATGAGAACTGAGGTCCATTATCAGTTCTGAGTATTTTCGGTATGCCATGTCTTGCCATGATGGTTTTCAAATGGTTGATGATCGCTACAGATGTAGTGGATGTCAGTGATATCACCTCAGGGTAGTTGGACAGTACATCTCGGACAACAAGATATTCTTTGCCTTTGTAATTACATAAGTCAGCGGCTATGATTTCGAAGGGATATTCTGGAATTTCTCCACTAATCAGCGGTTCTGGTCGTTGTATGACTAGTTTGGTGCATACTTCACATTTCTTTGTCCATTGAACAATGTCTTCGTCTATAGAAGGCCACCATACTGCATGTTTGGCTCGCAGTTGGCCTTTGAAACTGGTTGCATGTCCGGTATGGAGTTTTGTGAGTGTCTCCTCTCTCATTGTTGTGGGTATGTACAGGCGTTGACCACACGCTATTATGCCATTAAGTAATATTATGTTGTCCTTTTGTTTCAAAAAGGGTTTCAGATTCTCTTCACAGTTTTTATAACTGGGCCATCCATTCATTATGTATTCATGTAGTTTGTTGGATAGGTAGTCTTTTTGCTGGGTTTCCTTAATTTTGTTTAGACGTTCATCTGAAAATGGTAGTAGTTTTGTTATGGTGAGAAATGTTGTTTCATCCAATTTATCTTCATTTTCCAGTATGTCCTTGTCTTCCTCTTGGGTTGGAAGTGGTGCCCTTGATAACATATCTGCTGTGTACATGTATTTTCCAGGAACATGCTCTATATTGTAACTGAATGGAGTCATCCTCATTCTGAATCTTTGGAGTCTTGTCGGCAGGTCTGCGATTGGTTTGTTCCCAAGAATGGATACTAGTGGTTTATGGTCTGTTCTTATGGTGAACTTAAGGCCTTGGAGGTAGAGTTTGAATCTCTCACATGCCATGGTTGTTGCACATGCTTCTTTTTCTATAATTGCATATCTTTGCTGAGTCTCTGTGAATGCTGCGGACCAAAAGTGTACAGGCTTCCATAAATCACCATATTTTTGTTCTAATAAACCTCCCATTCCATGTTGAGATGCATCAGCCGAAACTCTAGTTTCTAGTTTGGGATCATAATGAGCCAATTGAGGGGCTGAAGTTAATAACTTTTTGATTGACTGGAATGCAGTAGTGTGTTCATCATTCCACTCTCCCGGGGAATCTTTTTTTAGTAAGTCTCGGAGAGGTTTTGACACATCAGCTGTGTTAGGTAGAAATCTCAGATGTTGGTTTACTGCTCCCATAAAGCTTCTCAATGCAGTTATGTCTCTAGGTATTGGCAACTCATTTATGGCTTTTACTTTATCCTGAAGAGGCTGTATACCGTCGCCAGTAATTTTGTATCCTAGAAATGTGCATTCATTTTTTCTAAAGACACATTTGTTTTGATTTAGTGTAACTCCTCCTTCATTTAGAGCTTTCAGCACTTTTCTTAGGTTGGTGTCATGTTCTTCCACTGTTCTGCCGTGAACCAGGGTGTCGTCAACATGGTTTACACAACCTTTGATTCCTGATAATAATATTGCCATTTTCCTTTGGAATACTTCACTGGATGAGTTCATTCCCATTGGCATTCTGTTAAATTGATATCTTCCAAATGGGGTGATGAATGTTGTTAGGTCTTTGCATTCTTTTGTTAATTCAACTTGGAAGTAGCCTTTAACAGCATCAATTTTGGAGAACACTCTTGAGCCAGCGAGTTGAGCTAAACATTCTTCTACTGTGGGTAGTGGATGGTACTCCCTCATTACAGCTTTGTTTAATTCTGTGTAGTCTACAGTTATTCTGACCTTGTCGGTGTCTATTTTGTCAGGTACTGGTACTATTGGAGCGCACCATTCTGTGGCATGAGAGACTGGTTCAATTACTCCCATGTTTTGTAGAGCTTGCAATGTTTTTTTAACTTTTGGTCGGATTGGTATTGAAATATGACGTGGTGTTGCAACTGCATAGGGTATGGCATTCGTTTTAAGTTTTATATGGTACTTTCCTTCCATGGTCCCTAGGCCTTTGAATATGTCTTCAAATTCTTCTTCCGGTGGTATGTTGTTTGAGATTTGCAAAATTTGAGCTTTGTCATGCCATTTTATTATTTGAAATGCATCACATTCGGGTAGACCGAGTAGTGGTGTGTGTTGCCCTTCCAGTACATATATGTCGGTAGTCTTGGTGTTGCCTTGCCAGTTCAACTTGACATTTTTGCATACACCTCTTCCTGGAAGTGTAATTCCACATGGTCCTAATAGTTTTTCATTGATGTCAATGGGCTTGGGCATCTTCAGTTTTTTGCGGAGTTCTTCACTTATGACTGTTTGTGATGCACCCGTGTCAATTTTGAATTTGATTTTTTGACCATTTATTAACAAAGTTGCAAATTTGGATTTAGATCGAGGTACTTTAGGTGTGTTAATAGAATCAATAACCGTGCTGTTAGGTTCTATGCTGCCAACAAAGAAGTCTTCTTCGATTTCATTGACACTTTTCTCCTTCTTTGTCTCCTTATTTGCCTTTTTGCATACCGCGAGCCAATGTCCTTTTATGCCGCATCCTTTGCAGTTTGATTTGGCTGCTTCGCACTCGCTGAATTTGTGCTTTGGAGATCGACCACATTTTCTGCAACTTGTATCGGATGATGTGTTTGTTGTGAGTTTTTTTGTTTGCTTCTTTTTGATCAAGTTTACTTCCGGCGCTTGTACATTGTTTGGATTGAGAATTGAGCTGTTGGCCTCAACAAGTTCGGAGTGCCGAACTCTGTTTATAACGGCTTCCAACTTCGGTTCTTCTTCTAGGTTTTGTATAGCTTTGGATAACTCAGTATTTTTCATGCCGGCGACGATCCTGTCGCGTATCAATTCATCTTCGAGTGGACCAAATTCGCACTTCTTTGCTAAGTTGTGGAGGTCTGTAATGAAATCATCGACACTTTCATCGTCTTTTTGGGTACGTTGGTTGAATCGCGCTCTCACATACATTTTGGTTTTGCGAGCGGTGTAGTATGCTTCAAATTTGTCTCTGACGACATAATACGACTTCATTTCCTCGGCAGATAGCTTCATAGAAGTTAGGATATTGTTAGCTTGACCACCCATGAGGTATAGAAAAGAGTTGACTTGAGTCTCGCTGGGAAGTAGCTTAAGACGTGTCGTGTCTCTATACTGCTCAAAGCGAGTAATCCAGTTTTGCCAGTCAGCTGCTTTGAAGGTGAATTGTTGTGGCGGCGGCGTTGCCATGCCGGGCAGAAAGTTAGCGGATTCAATGGCTGGTACTTGCTGGGGTTGACTCTGGGTTTGGGAGAGTAGCTGGCCCTGAAGTTGCTGTATCAACACCATCTGTGCATCCAATTGCTTTTTTAGTTCTTCCATATTGCAAATCACTTAATAATCGCTGGATTCATAGGATAATTTTGGATTTGATTTATGGTAAAAAATGAACTCGCTGTCACCATGTATGATTCCATACAAAGAGTATGTAAACCTAACGGTAAGAGACGGGAGTGCTATAGAAAAAAAACGATATATGAAACCTGCCCTCTAGACCAATACCAACCTAACAGAACCACGACGTAAAACATACTGCCAACATAATTTCATTATTAGTGATGTGACTGTGGTGACTGGCGAAAACGTATCGATACCGGCTACAGCAGATTCTGGATTTCATTTTATTTTCAGGAAATAAATAAATGAAAGAAAATTTAAACTCGGATATTTTTAATACATATTTTATTCAAGGCATTAAACAACTTCCCATGCTATTTATTTAGTAAGTTAGGAACAAACAGTTCACTGTTACACAAAAATATAAATTAATAATAATAACCTTTTTATTTCAGGCTATTTTGGCCCATTGACTTTATACCTTATTAACTACCATACCTATAAATGATAAATGATTTATTTTCTGTAAGTAGGTTTGTACAAACACTTTTACATGTCAATCATATTTTTTAAACTAGATGAGGTCGGCGTTTCCTATCTGACTACTCTGAGAAGAAAGGCCGAAACAAACTCAGAGGTCACAGTCTCTTTTAAAGTCCAGACATAATCTTGGTCAGATCATGTGAAGACTATGCAGATTGGTGTCTGAAATGGTCTTTTGAGTAAAGAACCACACAGATTGAGCGGACCTGTCCAGTCAGTGCACGCATTTGTCAAAAATTGTGTAGCTCAACTCAGAACTTGAGGAGCCTTACGATTCGACGAACAATACCAATGAAAGGACATTTGGGTAGGCCGCATAAATTACTCAAACTGCCAGACCATGATTAAAACTAACTAAGAAGGAAAAAAGAAAAAAGAAATGACCCACATAGTCTTCACACTCACAATAATAATAATAAAAAATAAGATACTATACAAAGTAAATATCCATGTCATTGTTTATATAAAATTCATCAATGTCAATGTGTATATACATAATTATATTATTAAAAAAATATTTTGCAACGCCTTGCTGTTGCGCCTTTTTTAACGTATCTGCAGAGGCCTCTTCACTGAGCGCGAATGACCTATTGGTCATGTTACAGTGATTTCTGATTAAAAGTAGGCTTACGCGCTGCAATAATTTTTCGACCATTACATTTTTGTGATCCTCACACATCCACGACATATCAACATTAGCGAGTATTTCTGTTTTTGCGTAACTGCATATATTTATTGAGAAGATATAGGGTTTTACTTTCTCATCAAAAGTTCTTGTCGCATCGTCTATTGCCTGGCATAACTGAAGACTCGGGTATGTTAGTGAAGTTTTGTCCGTCCACCATTCTCGCAATGCAATATAATTATATATTGTATTTGGTTGCGGGTTCGAAACTTTCATGGCATCTATACAGTATAAACAGTCCACGCCTTTCAGAAGGACAGAAGCTAAATAGCCGCTCACATAGACAGTGGGCTGCTTTTCAAATTTTTTGAATTTTTTTTCAATATCAACCAAATAATTTTGTTGCTCATTTTCGACAATGTGCAAAATAGGAACATCTTGCAAATCATCGACTTCAATGTGGACACAATCGTCACCGGCTGCACTCTCAGTCTGTTTCTCAGGTTGGTATATTTTCTTTGGAAAAACAATTTCCTGGAAGTCTATGATGATTTCATTATTATCTTTTTCGCAATTGCTACCTCTGCTTGGTGGTGCACTGAGACGTGTAAGAATTGCAGACTTTAATGCGCAAGTGAAATGATGGCACGTTGGATTTCTATTTGTAGGACAATGTTGTCGTATTTGGCCGAATAAATTTTCCAATGCATCCTGGTTAAATTGACGCAGGTTCATGTATTTAAAATTTTTGACTGAATTTAAATAGCTCCAAATATCTTGTAGAGATGACAAAGTGATTAAATATCCATTCACGCACCTAATATTTCTCAATCTCAGTTGACTGTCTGATTTTAAGAAATGCAGTGTTTTTATTTTACTTTTAAATTCAATCCATCTCCTATGGTGGAAACTATTTTTACTTACATTTTGCCGAATATTTCTCTTTATATCGTTTCTAGAAGCTGGCCCATTTGTACAATCAAATAATTGATCAAGTTCTTCAACTATGTGTGCTGTTTGAAGAATTTCCTGTCTTTCTCTTTGGTTTTCAACACTTTCGGCCTGAAGCTTTAGTATAGCTGCAACTGTATTACTCAAAATTTGAGCAGCTAGCTTTACTCTCATTTTGGTTCTAAATTTCGGGTTCACGTGTAATTTTGTAATTTTTTTGAAATGGAGAGTACTGCTATTTTTTTCCTCAAGTTTGATCAAATGGGCCCATTTACCTTTTTTGTTGTTCATTACTAATTCCCCGCCCTGCAGAAAATTATTTCTTATTGATTTAAAAAGATGCGGAACATCATATATAATAAAGACTTTTTTATTATCTGCAAAAAAATAGTGCGGTTCCGCAGAATTTCCCCAGGTCTTGAGCAAATTTAATGCACCCATGTTCGTTGGTCCCTGATCGCAAACCGTAGCTATTACTTTATAACCAGCTTCAGATACAGCTCGAATTGCATCCTTTATTATAATAGCTAATTTTTCAGTTGCAATGGTTCCCTTTACGAAATAGTGTGCAATGGGCTGTTTCATACTTTTATGCACCCCTTGAAGCATGATAACTAATGCGTGATCAGCTATTTTTTTGGATCGTTTTTCACCGCCTAGGTCCTCATATCCATCTATTTTATCCGTTGCAACATTGTATATTAGCCTTTTTTTGAGTGCTATTTCATCAAACAGAATAACACAAGTTTTATCTTTGTCTGATAAACTTTCTGTTTTTTTTTTTAGGTGATTCATACTCATGGGATCGATGCCAGTATCTATTTTCATATTTTCTAATACTGTTTGAAGCGTTCTGATACTAGGCATAGGTAAAAGTTGGGACAAATATCTGTACGCTTTAGGCGACTTTTTGTAAATAGCTAGAGCTACTGTTTTGTTTAATTTAGTCCAACGTTTGCCTTTAGGTTTGCGACTTTGATTGGCTATTGAAGATTCTATTAAACTTTTTAAGACAGGTGATTTTATGTTTTCTATTTTATCAACTTTCTGTTTGAGGTTTTTTATAAGAATTCGACTTGATTTAAGTTTCTTGATTAACTTTCGCTTCCGAGGTGTTATTGGGACAGCTTGTATGTCTTGATGTTTTCTTGGTGACACTAATGGTGCTGAAACATGAAGGAAATCGGTGTTAAGTAAGTTATTAAGTACTTACATACTCAAATAAAATTAAATGTGTAAGTATAACACTCACTAGGACTACAAAATCTTCTTCTTTTTGGGGAAGTCAGATAAGGATCCGATGTCGACGTGGAGGGTACTGTAACACAATGGGTTAAAGTGTTATTTTAATTAACATTATTGAAGGACTATTTGTCACTTGCAACTTCGCCCGCGAGGAATTTAATCTAAAAAAAAGTTGCCTACAATACTTTCTCACAAATCAGCTATCTACCAGTGAATGCCCCGTAAACGGATAAAAAGACTTTTTAGAGAGAAGATTCAGTGTTGAGACTACGAGAACTTAATATTTATAACATATATCATATAGTATTTTTTAATTGTACTGACCTGGACTCCATGATCTCCTTTTTAAATTTACTGGGCCAGGGCCATCTTGGTTTGATGTTGAAGGTTCTACAAAAATTAAAAGTAATCATTTTAAATATTATATTTTTGTAAAATAAGACCATTTGGTAAAAAAAAAAATATATACAACAATGCTTACTTGCAGTACAACAATCCGTTTCCAGTATGATGTCTGTTTGTGAGGTTGATGTTGAAGGTTCTGTAACATTAAAACGATATATTGAAATATGGCTGTTCATCACACGCATGAAATTATTGACATATCCGTTAAAACAAGTCAACTATACTAACTTGGTTCACACAAAAAACCGTGGTGGTAATTATGTTCCTTCTGTATAACTGACGATAATTCTGTAAACATAAATTATTTCATTATAGCAAAGCAATAGCTCTACAATATATTGTGAAACCAGGATGTGCTTTACAAATGAATAAATATCTCACCGCTATATGAGAGCTGCACATTATCAGTTCTTCTGGCTGGCAATGGTTGACTGCTATCAATACAATGTAGTGGAAATCCAACTAAAGTGTCATCAGATAATGGTGTAGATGAGATTTCCAGACACGGAATAGCAGTTTTCTTCAGTTGACTTTTTTTTCTTCTTGAAATCTTTACTTCGGAAATGCTTTTCACAAAGATATTTCAATTGATGCAACTTTTCTATTGGCACATAGACTAAGTCTTCTTTTCCTGTCGCTTTGACCCATTGTTTACACCTAAAAAGTAGGTGATGAGTTATTTATACATATAAATTACGTATTATAAGAATGTAACAAACCCCTAAGACGACCCACTGACCAAAATAATTTTATACAATATGTATGTATATGCCAAAATTTTACCATTAATATATTTTATGATATGCTACACCTAGTTTATCATAACATCATAATTATAACTTGCAAGAAAATTTATCATGCCAAAATCAACATATTGAGAAAACATTGATTTCACTTTCTTAATAGGTACCTAATTATCATTTTCATCATGAGCTTAGCCTGTAGATGTACACTGCTAAACATAGACTTCTCGTGTCATTTCTATAACTAAACATCGATATCGATAAATCCAGGTTGATGGGTAAACACTATGTAATGTTTTGTAAAAGTTATTCTTTTTGTTAAAATGCACTAAACCTTTAGGAATTGTACTAGTATTGACTTCTATATAGAAATAAATAACTAATTATGCTTACCGTTCTTCATCTAATGGAAATTTAGCCATAAAAACACGTTTGTTATCACCAACCCGGCATGTTTTTATACCACAAATTTCGCACGTTATTTTTCTCATATTTCTTCATATATCTTTAATTTCTCATATTATCTCTCATTATACTCAAATTTCTTCCAACAAAGTGATTATTAATACACTTTTAAGCAATTTATACGCGTAAATAATAACTTTAGAAAACCAAACAAACTAATTGTCAAACGCTAGTGACAGTCAGCGACAGTCAAAATGGCGGTCGATGTAATCCATCTGTGTTGAAGAGTCATAGGCCGTTATAGCCCCAGAGTTATAAGTGTTCTTCTTAATTTTATCGGATTATGGCCGCCATTAAAAAGGACGTCCGTTTCATACATCGTTCTATATATAGAGGAGTTTCGCCAGACTGATTCCATAGAGAATATATTTTATCCTCGGTGTTGCCACCTCACAGGCTACAGATAGCTTATCTAAATCGTTACACAATAACATGCATATCATAGCTTGCATAGCTTAGCATAGCATGCATATTATTGGGTTTTTCCGTTGGGATTTTTTTTAGGAACAGCCTGGAGTTTGGAAGTTGGCGGTGAAGAAAAGTTATCAGTGAGATTTCAAATAGAATTCCTGGCGATATTGCAAGAAAATCTACCAGATTATTTTATCCGACGGAGTCAAAATAAAATACCGAGATGTCAGTTGCTACTGCGAGTCGCTAAGAGGATATTGGTGCCGATTTCCGTGTCACTGACTCTGGCAGGGCCACCATCAGGGATTTTAATTTTGAAAACGCAAAAAATTAGTCGCTAATTAGTCGAAATTAGTCGCCAAATATCAGAATTAGTCGGTCACTGGTTCAAAAGATATAAGGGTTTATAGGTGGCCCTGCTGGAGAGACTCTCCCCAGCAGGGCCAAATTTATATCTCAAAAACTAGGGCACCTAGCGAAGATCTGTTTTCTCCCATATTTAGTCGCCAATTAGTCGGAATTAGTCGCCAAATATCAGAATTAGTCGGTCACTGGTTCAAAAGATATAAGGGTTTATATGTGGCCCTGCTGGAGAGAGTCTCCCCAGCAGGGCCACATTTATATCTCAAAAATTAGGACACCTAGCGAAGATCTGTTTTCTCCCATATTTAGTCGCCAATTAGTTGGAATCAGTCGCCAAGTTACAGATTTAGTCGGTGTGTAATTAAAAAGATATTTAAGAATTCGATTTCCCCATACAGTGGTACAAGCGAGTACAAAATACTTTATGTGTTTTCTAGATAGTATCTATGACGTCTTATGGAGGAATGTTTGTTTCGAATTAAATAAATATAAACTTAGTCTATAATTTCAACCCACCATAGGAAAGCTGTATTCAATACTTATAAACAAATCTACAATAATGTACGATGTAATGTGTATGTGTGTATGTGTAATTATTTATCCAACACAATGTGCATTTACCACTTAGTCGCTGGCAGATAGATCGCTGCGCTCCGTTTCATTTACGGTAAGTAAGAAAGAGATAGATGCGCGTGTACAGACGAGCTGCTTAGAACGAGTTGCCCGTCACGTAAGGCCTAAAACACACACAAGCGACGTAAGGCGAAGGCACGGGGCAGGCGCAGCGCAGGCGTGGGACAGATACGGCGCAGACGCGATTTGAATTATATCAGAAGAGGCGTGGAACAGGCAAGAAACGTTCCGATGCGGCATTTTATAGGCTGACTTTGGTGCGATAAGATGTCTTCGTCTTCAGAAGACGAAGATGCGCTTGCTTTGCTGCAATTAATTAATGTGCAAAGGTCCAGAAGATATTGGGTGCACCCAGTGTGGAAATTGTCACAAGAGCACTTGTACATTTCTATTACTGTACTCCGGCTTGGTATAATCGTAAAGGGCTGGATATTGTTCCACTAACTCGCAGAACTGTACATACATTAAAATCAATATCATCACGCATTTTTGGGTTGGTAAATACTGAGCATACCGTATCACAAGCGACGTGCTCCTTGCGTGACTCACGAGGCGACGCGGCGCAGGCAACGAAACGGCGTGTCTGCGCCGCGTCGCTTCAGTATAATTCAAAAACGTCGCCTGCATACATTTTGTATGAAATCGTTTTGAAGCGGCGCATGCCTGCGCCACGCCTGTTTCACGCCTGCTGCCTTACGTCGCTTGTGTATGTATTAGGCCTAAAGGGTCAGCGCAGACAGAGACGAATAATCCCCGCACGGTCTCGGGTATTTT
>CATIVS010000183.1:0-19311 GCA_949629135.1 Eremobia ochroleuca | reverse complement strand
GAGCGAATCATCGCCAGTCGCCTCGTCCGGCACATGACCAGGGTGGGGCCGGATCTGGCGGACAACCAATTTGGTTTCCGCCAGGGGCGCTCCACGGTGGATGCTATCATGCGCGTAAGGGTCCTCGCGGAGGAGGCAGTCGCCCGGGGTGAGGTGGTCTTGGCGGTGTCGCTCGACATCGCCAACGCTTTCAACACCTTGCCCTGGAGTACCATACGAGAGGCACTCCGGTACCACGAGGTGCCGTGCTACCTCCAACGCATTGTCGGGGCCTATTTGTCGGAAAGATCGGTGGTGTACCCGGGTCGAGAAGGATGGGGTCGGCGAGAGACGTCGTGCGGCGTTCCGCAGGGTTCGGTGTTGGGGCCGCTCCTGTGGAACGTCGGGTAGTGGCAGACGCGCTTAGCGCAACCCACGGCGGGGCATGCCGCTATAGCGGCAGTAAGGCCCGTTCTAGAGGAGTGGCTCAATAGGAGCCACGGCGCCCTCAGCTTCCGGCTGACGCAGGTGCTTACCGGACACGGGTGTTTCGGGAAGTACCTGTGTCGCATAGGCCGGGAGCCGACGTCCCAGTGCCACCATTGTGGTGATTGCCGCGACGATACGGCGCTGCATACGTTGGCGGAGTGCCCAGCCTGGGCCGAGCAGCGCCGTGACTTGGTCGCGGCCGTAGGTGCTGCGGGAAACCTCTCGCTTCCGGCTGTTGTGTCTACCATGGTCGGAAGCGAGTCAGGGTGGAGTGCCGTCGCCACCTTTTGCGAGGCCGTGATGCTCGCAAAGGAGGCGGCGGAAAGGGAGAGAGAGGCTGCCTCCTCTCTCCCCTCCCGCAGCAGACGCACTGGGCGTCGTAGGGTGGCCGACTTCCGGCCACCGTAGGGCGCGGCCTGCGGACGGCAGACTTGGGGCGTCTTGTCGTCCGACCAGCAACAGGCCTCGAGGCGGCGGCGTCGTGTTCCGCGCGCGCCTCATAGTGGAGTCCTGCGGCCGGGGTGACGGCCGCAGTGGGTGACGGGGCCCGCCTGACGTTCTGGCGGGCCAATACCCGTCGGGGGGTAGCGACGAATGCTTCGGCGATACCCGCCCCTCCGACACACGGGTACATGAGGAACACGGGTTGGTTTTTAGTCAGTAAGAGTCTGACAGTCCCCTTGGCCTTCCCCAAGGGCGGAGGGACTCCATGAGGATTTTCCAACCCGATACCAAAAAAAAAAAAAAAAAAAAAAAAAAAAAAAAAAAAAAAAAAAAAAAAAGGTTAGGTTAGGTTTTTTTTTTTTTTTTTTTTTTTTTTTTTTTTTTTTTTTTTATAATGCGTCTACCTCCAACATAATCGGAGCTTATGCCTGTCCGCTTCATATTTCATACCAGTTCTCGCGTTTATGCCTCTCGTACTTTCATTCCTCATACTTGATCTTTCTTACATTCATCCTCATTCTTGTCTTTATGGGTGGGATTCCCATCTATCATCTTTCGACTAACTATCTTGGTATCAATTTTATTTATTCTCTCAGTTAGGGTGTACACAATAAACAGGGACACAAGTTTTTAATAGATCACATTCCTTATACATTTACCTTACTCTTAATCTAACCTTAATGTTACAATCTTATATTTGATCTTATATACTCTTATACTATTACATTTTTATTTTCAATAATAATAAAGATACAGAGGAACAGTAAAACAAAGATACAGAGGAGCAGTTATTATCTCTCTTATTACTTACATATTTATACTTATTTTAAGCTTATATTTCTATTCTTACATATTATTCTTATTTCCTATTTATACAAAAACATTTTATACCTATTTTAACTATGCTAGCCTCTAATATAATTTACTATATTATGATAGCATATTTACTTATGCGGTTTTATTTCGATCTATTACCTTTTTTACAATATGTTTGCAGTACTCTAAGAATATGTTTGCCTTTTTACTTTTTATTATATTTTTCGCGTTTTCCGGAGTTATTGCCATACCTAATTTGCCCTCAACGTTAAAGCGCTGTTTTGCAAATTGCGGACAATCGAATAATATATGCAGGACCGATTCGCCTGCGTCCGGATCGCAAATACACGATGGACTCTCTTTGCGCTTGAAGCGGTTCAAGTACTCAGAGAATCCACCGTGCCCCGTCATTATCTGCGTGATGAGACCACTTGTTTCCATCCTGCGAATCGTAGGATAAGCTGCTCGTACATCCGGGAAGAATAACTTGGTGACCGATGCGGTGTCACTGGTTTCATACCTGTGGCTCCATTCATCAAGCGTCGCCATACGTATGCTACGCTTGATGTATGAGACCGGACACCGATCGTAGTCAGGCTTTCTTTTGGAGTTCTCAGCGGCCTCTTTTGCTAGCTGGTCAGCTCTCTCATTCCCCGATAGTCCCGCGTGTGCCTTAATCCAGAACAAATTTACTAATTTGTTCTGGAGGGATGCAGTTCTAATGTTATCCCTGGATTCCACAGCGAGAGGGTGACGCGAACTGGGATTTGTTACTGATTGGAGAGCTGCCATTGAGTCGCTGAAAACTCCAAAAGAAGATGCCTTGAGCCTTGTTATCTCCCGGGTTGCCCTAGTTAATGCGAGAAGTTCAGCCTGGTAAACGGTGCAGTAACCTGGTAGAGCAAGTTTGAGGGCTCTGGTCTCAGCCTCACTGTTCCATATGGACAGTGAGGCCCCGACCCCTCCTCGAATCTTGCTCCCGTCCGTGAAAATACGGACGTCCAAGTTTCGGAGGTTGTCCAATTGCTCTTGGTTTACCAGGCTATTGAATTTCAGAATTTCACGGGCTGCAGGATGGGGATCCTCTGTCGCCGCGGTCATTCGCTCGACCTCCCTGTCCCCCAGTGCCACCTGGGGCACCCCTCTTCTGGCTTCGTACAACGATGCCGCCTCACGAACTCGGAGGTCGAGAGGGAGCAACCCAGACAGCACCAATGCAGAGTTCAGGGAGACCGTGCGGTATGCTCGGCACATCTTCTGGGCGATCCCACGCTGGACGGTCCCTAGCTGCTTTATAACGCCCAACTTTTTTGCAGCCGGTGCCCAGACGCTAGCTCCGTAGAGAATTACGGGCTCTATGGTCGCCACATATATCATCCGGATGACCTCTGGGTGAAGCCCCCATCCGACCTTAGCGGCTCTACATAGCTGCTTATAGACCGATATGGCCTTCCTGCAGACTTGTGTGACGTGGCTATTGAATGTCAATTTCTGGTCGATGGTTATACCCAGAAGCTTGATTTCTTTTGATATGCCAATGTCGATCCCCCCCATCCTCAGGCGTGGTGTGTCGTATTTCAGCTTCTTGGTTATCACCATAGCAGTGGTTTTATGTGGTGCGAATTTTAACTTATTTTCGACACCCCACGCCAGAACATGGTTGAGAGCGGCATTGGCACACTGCTCCACCTCTAATGCGGTCTCCCCATCGAACACTAAGAGGACATCGTCCGCAAACGCCTGCATATAAACCCCTCTGTCTTCTGCAGCTTTCAGGAGAGGGTCTAGGACTAGGTTCCACAAGATGGGGCCCCCGATTGAGCCTTGGACACAGCCCATGTTTGTCGCCTTGCTGTATACCTCCCCACAGTACCTTATAGCGACTCTTCGGTCCCTGAGGTAGCTGTCTATGACCCGCCTAAGGTTTATGGGGCATTTCTCCTCTGCTAGACGGACTCTTATTGCCGGCCACCAGGCACTGTCGAATGCTCCCTCTATGTCCAACGATACAAGCGCAACTATTCTTTTTTGTTCCAGTTTCCTGTAAACGTGCTGCATGAGGGCATAGAGGGAGTCTTCGGTACTCCTTTGTGGCATGAAACCGTACTGACGGGTGCTCATCCTTGGTAAAAGGTGGAACCTTAGGCGGGCCACCAACATTTTCTCATAAATTTTCCCCAGTATAGGCAGCAGTCCAATCGGCCTATATGATTTGGGAGTTGAGTATTTTTCTTTTCCAGGCTTCCTCAGTATCACGACCGTCGCTTGTTTCCAGGACGTGGGGAAATGGTGGTGTTCAAGGCACTTGTTTAAGAATTTTAAAAATAATTCGGGGTCATTACCCACTGCATGGCAACAGATATCGGCCGTAAATCCATCGGAACCCGGCGCCTTCTTCGGATTAAAGGACTCCATTGAACTTTTTAATTCGGTCATCGTAAACGGTGGGTCGCAAGGACCATCTTGTTCACCAGAGTTCACGCTTTCAGCCACTGTTCGTATGGAACGGTGATGTGCATTGTCACATTCTGGGAGGTCCTCTGGGTAGAATGTTTCCGCTAGCAATTTAACGGAGCCCCTAGCGTCCAGCACATCGCCATTCTGTTCCAATGGCAGATCCTCCTCTCTGCGCTGCGTCCTACCTATCACCCTATATATTCCCTCCCATACCCCTTCCCTATCCTGTTTCCCACAGAATTCCTTCCAACTCTCGGTCTGAGCTTTGGCCGCTTCCAACTCATACTCTTCTTTCTGTTTCAGGTACTCTTCTACGACCTTCGACTTCCGGATTTGGGCGGCACAGCGGATCCTGCGCTTCTTGGTAGCGACGGTCCTCTTCATCTCGGCGAGTCTCTCGGACCACCACGGCAAGGTAAGTTCCTCTTGGACTTTTTTGGTTGGTATTGTTTGTTTGCATGCTTCCCCTATTGCCTTTGTGAGATTGTCAGTTACTGTGTCAATTTGATTAATGTTTTCAATTTCATCTATTGTGGCTGCAGTGAATTTGTGGTCTATTTTCAATTGGCCAAACTTCTCATGAAATTTGGCCCAATTTGCTTTTTTGGTATTAAATTGCCGAGTAGTTCTTTCAACTTTGATACCTTTAGATTTCTGCAAGAGGATCTTAAACATAATGCCGTTGTGGTCCGAGCTCGTGAGACCTTCGTCTACCCTCCAGTCGTCTACCAAGTCCAGCACGTCATTCGAGCAAGCGGTAATGTCAACGTGACTGCTGTATCGTTTCCCGCCTCGGATAGTGTCGAAGGTCGGAATTTCCCCTCGATTTAGTATGTTTAGATTTAGCTCTCCAAGAGTTCCTGCCATCTCTTCCCCCCTGGGGTCGACTTTCGGGCTACCCCACCATATGCTCTTTGCATTGGCGTCCCCTCCAATGATTAGTCTTTTGGAACCGACGACGAGCCCTATTTCTTTGAGATGTTCTAAATAGGGCTCGATAGGCTGGTCTGGCTCAAAGTAAAAGGAGACAAGCGTGATCTCCCAGGCACTGGTCTGGATCCCCACCACAGAGATGTTGTTTGTGGTGAGTTTTGGGTACTGTTTGACTATTAAGTCGCTGTTAAACACGGCTATTGCCGCTTTGACAGTCCCATCTCCTGTACCTGTGTTCTGGAATACTCGAACGCCCCTGTGACTCCTCATTACCTTCGCTCCAGCCACGTACGGTTCCTGAAGAAGCGCCACCGCTATTCCGCGCTTCGTAGCCTCTATCAAAAGCTCATTGGTGGCTAGTTTTTCAATTAATACACTAAATGTAATAATGTTAAAAATCTGGTTTTTTCAGGATGTCTTCTACTGATGAGCGCGCAACAGACAGCAGTTGAAGATTTGCAAATTTATTGCTGCTTCAGGAGTTATAGGTGTCCAAAGTTAAAGTTTTCAAATATTAATAATTAGGAAAATACGTCACATAAAATTTTTGTTTCTGCAGATATTCTCCGCTCCCAGGGACTTCTTGCAGGCTGCAAAGTTTGAAGCAGCTAGCTGGTCTGGTTCAGGATTTTCAGGCCACGTGCTTTTTGGTTTTTCCTGAATATCTCCAGAAGTCCTGTTCAGATGATTCTTCGAAGTGGTCCGGAAGAAAGGGGGGGTTGCTCCGCTATGTTTTTCAACAGAAAAACATAGGGTCATCGATCTTGTTCCGCCACAAATGCGTAAATAGTTTAGGTTTTAAAAACTTAACCTCTAAAAAGAGGGTTTTTCAGTTCTTACACTGCACAGCACTGCAATCCAGTTTGCGTTTTTACGTAAGAGTGTGAGGGCAACTTTCTTCTACACAACAACACTTGATTTGTCAAAATCGGAGCACTTTTTACCACTTTTTCGAATTTTTATGTACGGAGCGACTCAAAAAACGATCCGACCACCATGAGGGCTGGGGGGGAACTGGGTTAGGTTAGGTTAGGTTAGGTTGGGGTGGGGTGCATGTTGAAGAGCCTCCTCGTGGCGCACCCTGGGCAACGGCGGCTCCAACTGCCCACCAGGGTTTGGTGGACAGTTGGGGCTGGCGGCTAATCTTCAACACACGGGGAAGGGTCATGGTTCCAATCACTGATCATCCTTGATGGTTGGTGAAGGGAACCGGGCTACAGATGGGCGGGTCTACGTCCACTCCCCCTCTGCTTACAGAGGGAGGTGAGTGGGCGTACACTGGTGAAGGCGCGCGGCGTGTACGTCGCAGTGACCGAGGTGGGGAAGACCGTGGGTTGCTTCTCAACCTGCGTTCTAGGGGCATCCGTGGCGAGGTGTTTGAGACACGATGCCAGGTGGTGGGTAGGTTTAGCTAGTTTTTAAGTTTGGGGAAAAAAAAAAAAAAAAAAAAAAAAAAAAAAAAAAAAAAAAAAAAAAAAAATGTTTAGGCTACTTTAGTTTACCGAACAGCGGGCGGTATATCCTGCACTAAAGGCATTCGCGGGCCTCGGGAGGCTTAAATACCCTCCCACTAAAGAGCGGCCACATCACCGTGGGGAAGTGATGTGTGTATCACCCATTTCGTAAAAATGAAAATGTCGGATAAAAATGATTGTGCTTCGTCGTGCGCCCCGGTTAACGCCCGGCGCTCGCAGGTATCCGGGCCTGCGAGTGTGAAATTAGTGACCGATGGATGCGCAGGGGTAGGCGACCAGGCCCCTGTAGCGGATATGGCTACTGGAAGCGATGTTTTGTCATGCGACCCGGTTGACACCCGGCGCTCGCAGGTATCCGGGCCTGCGAGTGTTAAATTGGTGACCGACGGATGCGCAGGGGTAGGCGACCAGGCCCCTGTAGCGGATATGGCTACTGGAAGCGGTAGAAACCGGTCACGTGGGACGTCTTCCGTTAGGAAGCGCCCAGTGTGCCAGTCCTCAGACGAGGAAGGTCTACCGGCCCCCAAGTTGCCGACTTCGAGGAGGGGTCGGCAGGCATCGGGAGGGGCGAGTGCTTCGCAGCCGCGGAGGGATAAGCACGGTCGCTTCATGCGCTCCAATACCCCGGCGGCTAGCGAAGCAGAAAGTGACATGGGGGTCACTACAGAGGACCCTGGCGACGGCGGTGAAAGCTGTGCCTCGCTGGGGAGCTCAAAGGCGGAGCTCAACGCCGCCAAGAGGGAGCAGCGCAAAGCCGTCGCGGCCGACGAAGTGTCGGAATTGGCCCGACGCGCTCGCGAGCGACGAGCTGCTCTGGCGGCGGAAGGGGGAGAGCCATCTGCGGTGGCCTTAAGCCAACTGGCTCTGGATGGGGTGGACTTGGTCCTGAAGGTTGCCACCAAGTCCGGCAGCCTGAAGGGCACATTCACCCGTGGCTTAAAAGAGGCTGCCGCGGATATCAGGGAGGCGGTTGGCATCCTCCTCAACAGGACGGCCTCTGACGAGGTCGCAAAGTTACAGGAGGAAAACAGCCGCCTCAGAAATGACCTGGAGGACCTCCGGCGGCAAGTCGCTGCGCTAAGCGAGCAGCAGCAGCGACGCTCGTCCACCGATGCCGCACCTGTAGTGGCCCCGACTCCCGCACCGCGACCGGCAAGCCCTCGTACCGACGAAGAGGTCGAGCGCATTGTCCGGCTCTGCATGCTCCAGTGCGGGAGCATGGTTAATGCTCGGCTGGAGGCGATTTCTCGGCGTCTCCCGGCGGAAATCCTCCGTCCGCCTCTAGCGGCTGACACGCGGAGAACTGAGGAGGCGCCGAGACCTGCACCTCAAAAGGGGAAGCCCGCGGAGGGTAGCAAAAAGCCCGCGGAGGGAGCTCCTTCGAGTGACCAGCCCGCGACTGCCGGGTCTAAGGGTGACACCTGGGCGGAAGTCGCGGGCCGCAAGAAGGCCCGCAAAGCCGCCAAGAAGGCCGCAGCAGCTGCAAGCGCCCCCCCCGGTGGAACCGCAAAGGCGGCTGCGCAGCCTACGCGGCGGACTGCCACAGGCGGTCGCAAAGGACCGACGTTACGTGCCCCGCGTTCCGAAGCTGTGACGCTCACGCTACAGCCCGGAGCTGCGGAGCGCGGCGTAACATACCAGTCGGTCATTGCCGAGGCCAAGGCCAAGATCAAATTATCAGATCTTGGCCTCCAGTCCGTCACCCTCAGGCAGGCTGCCACGGGTGCGCGGCTGTTCGAGGTGGCTGGTGCTGCGAGCGGCAGTGCCGAAAAGGCGGACGCTCTGGCCGCCAAGATGAGGGAGGTCCTCAACCCTGAGGACGTCCGGGTCTCCAGGCCAGTGAAAACCGCAGAGGTGCGGATTACTGGTCTGGACGACTCCGTGACCTCTGAGGAGGTGGTGGCGGCCGTTGCCCGAAGCGGGGAGTGTCCGCCGGACAAGGTGCGGGCCGGCGATATACGCGCCGACGCCACCGGACTCGGCGTAGTCTGGGTTCGGTGTCCTGTTGCGTCGGCGAAGAAGATCGCCGAGAGCGGCAAATTGCTGGTTGGCTGGGTTGCAGCGAGGGTGAAACTCCTGCAGCCCCGGGCTTTGCGGTGTTTCCGATGCCTGGAGAAGGGGCATGTCCGGGCAAAGTGCACCGCTGAGATTGACCGTAGTGATCTTTGCTATCGCTGCGGTCAGCCCGGCCACAAGGCGGCCCAGTGTTCCGCGGCGCTTAACTGCAGCTTATGCTCGGCTGCGGGGAAGCCAGCGGGGCACAAAGTGGGCGGAGGGGCCTGTGGCGCGCCTGCCAGCAAAGCCAACAGGAAAAAAAAGAAGAGGAAGTCTAAGCCTGCCGGGGAAACCTCGCCACCCCCGCAGGCTAGTAGCTCCGTGGCCGACTCCCGGCCCAGGACCGTTGCCGAGGGAATGGATTGCGCATAATGGCGCTCTACCATTTCCTCCAGGGCAATATCAACCACTCTGCTAGAGCTCAGGATCTCTTGCTCCAGAGCATGGCAGAGTGGTCGATTCACGTGGCTGTGGTCGCCGAACCGTATTTTGTCCCCCCCAGGGATAACTGGGTGGGTGACTTGGACGGTTTGGTGGCCATCATTGGCGGGGCTCTTGCCAACCCGTCCCGAGGACACGGCTGGGTAGCCGCCCTCGCGGACGGCATAGGCACGGTTGGGGCGTATTTTTCGCCCAACAAGAGTCTCGCCGACTTCGAGAGGTTCCTTGTCGAGTTGGGTGCCGTCGTGGGCCGTCTCCACCCTCACCCTGTGCTGTTGCTGGGGGATCTCAACGCCAAGTCTGCGGCGTGGGGATCCCCTGTGACCGATGCTAGGGGCGAGGTGCTGGAGGAATGGGCGGTCGCGACTGGCTTGACCGTCCTAAATCGGGGCTCGGTGCACACGTGCGTGCGGCAGCGGGGCGGGTCTATAGTGGACGTCTCGTTCGCTAGCCCCGCTGTCGTGAGCCGTGTCCGCGACTGGCGTGTCGCCGTGGAGGTGGAGACGTTGTCGGATCATCGCTACATCTGTTTCGACGTCTCCGCCCAGACCACTGGCGGCCGCGGTTCACCGGCCCCGCGAACGGGCGGTCCGCGCTGGGCGCGTAAGCGCATCGACAGGGAGCTTCTCGAGGAAGCTGCTATTGTCCAGGCCTGGGTTCGGGAGTCGGCAACGAACGGACCCGTCGACGTCGAGCAGGAGGCGCTGTGGTTCCGCGGGGCGATGACGCAAATCAGCGACGCGTCCATGCCCCGGGTCCACACACAGTCAGGAAGGCGCCAGGTGTACTGGTGGACCGCCGAGATCGCGCAGCTGCGCGTCGCGTGCGTGGCGGTCAGGCGCCAGTACACCCGATACCGAAGGAGACGTCGTCGGGTCCCTGACGAAGAAGCCGCGCTGTATGAGGTGTACCGCGCGGCGAAGGAGACTCTGTGGCTGGCCATCGGCGAGGCGAAGACGCGAGGCAGGGAGGAGATGTTGGAGACTCTGGACGGAGACCCGTGGGGGCGCCCGTATCGAGCGGTTCGAGGCAAGCTTCGAGCCGCGGCGCCTCCACTCACGGAGAGTCTCCAACCCGAGCTGCTGGAGGAGGTGGTCGCAGCCCTCTTCCCGGCCAGAGCGGAGCATACTCCGCCGCCGATGGCTTTGCCCACAGCCGCAGAGTCTACGGAGGAGAACGCCATCAGCGTCCCAGAGGTGACACAGGCAGAGATGGGGGCAGCCGTGATGCGGCTCCGGGCCAAGAACGTGGCTCCGGGGCCCGACGGGATCCACGGCTGCGTGTTGGCCCTCGCTCTGAAGGAGCTTGAGCCCCAACTGAGAGGACTCTACACAGCGTGCCTGGAGCAGGGCCAGTTTCCCACTTTGTGGAAATCTGGTCGTCTGGTCCTGCTCAGGAAGGCGGGGCGCCCTGCGGACTCGGCGTCCGCGTACCGGCCCATAGTGCTGCTAGACGAGGTGGGTAAGCTGTTTGAGCGGATTATCGCAGCCCGCCTCGTCGGCCACTTGTGCAGAGAGGGGCCGGACCTGGACGAGAGCCAGTTCGGCTTTCGGCATGGGCGCTCTACCATACACGCTGTGTCGCGGGTGAGAGTCCTGGCGGAGGAAGCGGTGTCCCGGGGTGGGGTGATGTTGGCGGTGTCCTTGGACATTTCCAACGCCTTCAACACCCTGCCCTGGAGTTGTATTCGGGAGGCACTGCGGTATCACCGGGTGCCTCCCTACCTCCGCCGCATAGTTGGGGCTTATTTGTCCGAGAGGTGTGTCACCTACGTGGGACGTGATGGCGGAAACCAGCACCGCATGTCGTGCGGTGTTCCACAGGGCTCGGTCCTGGGCCCGCTCCTGTGGAACATCGGGTACGACTGGGTGCTGAGGGGCGAGCTCCAACCGGGCGTGGACCTGACGTGTTATGCCGATGACACGCTGGTCACTGCCCGGGGGAGCTCGCACAGGGAGGCAGCGTTGCTGGCGACGGCTGCGGTCTCACAGGTGGTGGGCCGCATACGTCGCCTAGGCCTGGAGGTGGCCCTCAACAAGTCGGAGGCCATGGTGTTTCATGGCCCCCGGCGGGCGCCGCCGCCCGGCTCACACATCGTGGTCGGGCGGGCTCGGATTGCTGTCGAGTCCACCATGAAGTACCTGGGATTGGTGCTCGACAGCCGGTGGAATTTCGAGCCCCACTTCCGGCGGCTGGCGTCCAAGTTGTTGGGCGCTGCTGGGGCGCTGTCAACGCTGCTTCCCAATTTGGGGGGCCCGAGCGCCGCCTGTAGGCGGCTCTACATGGGGATCGTGCGATCCATGGCCCTGTACGGGGCCCCGGTGTGGGCTTTGGACCTGACGGCCGGAAGCATCGCAGTTTTGCGAAAACCGCAAAGAGCGATGGCCGTCAGAGTCATCAGGGGGTATCGCACGATCTCCTACGAGGCGGCTTGCGTACTGGCCGGATCCCCGCCCTGGGACCTCGAGGCGAAAGTACTCGCGTCACTGTATCGGTGGCGCGAGGAAGCGAGGGCGCGGGGCGAGCAACCGATGCAGCGACACTTGGAGCTGCGTCGGTCTCAGCTCCGCGAGGTCCTGGTGGCGGAATGGCGGGAGAGGCTTTTGCGCCCTACCGCCGGCCTCGTCACCATCGAGGCGGTCCGGCCGGTGCTCGAGCGCTGGCTCGGGAGGAGGCACGGCTCCCTGTCGTTTCGGGTGACGCAGGTGCTCTCGGGGCATGGTTGCTTCGGGAAGTACCTGTGTCGCATAAACAGGGAGCCGGACGCTCGGTGTCACCACTGCGTCGACTGCCGGGAGGACACGGCGCGGCATACGCTCGCAGAGTGTGCCGCTTGGGAGGAGCCGCGCCGTGCCCTCATCTCAGGAGTAGGCAGTGACCTGTCGCTGCCGGCCGTGGTGGAGTCTATGGTCGGCAGCGAGGAGTCCTGGGACGCGGTGGTTTCCTTCTGCGAAACAGTCGTCTCGCAGAAGGAGGCTGCGGAAAGGGAGAGGGAGATTTCATCCCCTCACCCGGCCCGCAGCAGGCGCACCGGGCGTCGGCGGAGGGCGGATAACGCCCTCTTCCAGCCCCCCTAAATGGGTCCAGGGGCGACGGACTTGGGGACGTCCGTCGCCCCCCACACATCTGGACCCGAGGCGGCGGCGCGTAGTGTTCCACGCGCGCCCCTCTTAGACGTCGCGGGGGGAGTTTAACACCTCACTCCCCCCCCTGACACGAGGAGAGGCCCGCAGGAGCGGGCCAGCACCAGCCGGGGGTTGCGGAAGTATCGTTCGTTCCCGCGACCCCCGGCGTAGGTGAGAGAGGGAACACCGGGGTGGTTTTTAGTCAGTAAGAGTCTGACAGACCCCGCCGCCCGCCCCAGGGCGGCGGACATCCATGAGGATTTTCCACCCCGAAACAAAAAAAAAAAAAAAAAAAAAGGTTAGGTTAGGTTAGGTTAGGTTAGGTTAGGTTAGGTTAGGTTAGGTTAGGTTAGGTTAGGTTAGGTTAGGTTAGGTTAGGTTAGGTTAGGTTAGGTTAGGTTAGGTTAGGTTAGGTTAGGTTAGGTTAGGTTAGGTTAGGTTAGGTTAGGTTAGGTTAGGTTAGGTTAGGTTAGGTTAGGTTAGGTTAGGTTAGGTTAGGTTAGGTTAGGTTAGGTTAGGTTAGGTTAGGTTAGGTTAGGTTAGGTTAGGTTAGGTTAGGTTAGGTTAGGTTAGGTTAGGTTAGGTTAGGTTAGGTTAGGTTAGGTTAGGTTAGGTTAGGTTAGGTTAGGTTAGGTTAGGTTAGGTTAGGTTAGGTTAGGTTAGGTTAGGTTAGGTTAGGTTAGGTTAGGTTAGGTTAGGTTAGGTTAGGTTAGGTTAGGTTAGGTTAGGTTAGGTTAGGTTAGGTTAGGTTAGGTTAGGTTAGGTTAGGTTAGGTTAGGTTAGGTTAGGTTAGGTTAGGTTAGGTTAGGTTAGGTTAGGTTAGGTTAGGTTAGGTTAGGTTAGGTTAGGTTAGGTTAGGTTAGGTTAGGTTAGGTTAGGTTAGGTTAGGTTAGGTTAGGTTAGGTTAGGTTAGGTTAGGTTAGGTTAGGTTAGGTTAGGTTAGGTTAGGTTAGGTTAGGTTAGGTTAGGTTAGGTTAGGTTAGGTTAGGTTAGGTTAGGTTAGGTTAGGTTAGGTTAGGTTAGGTTAGGTTAGGTTAGGTTAGGTTAGGTTAGGTTAGGTTAGGTTAGGTTAGGTTAGGTTAGGTTAGGTTAGGTTAGGTTAGGTTAGGTTAGGTTAGGTTAGGTTAGGTTAGGTTAGGTTAGGTTAGGTTAGGTTAGGTTAGGTTAGGTTAGGTTAGGTTAGGTTAGGTTAGGTTAGGTTAGGTTAGGTTAGGTTAGGTTAGGTTAGGTTAGGTTAGGTTAGGTTAGGTTAGGTTAGGTTAGGTTAGGTTAGGTTAGGTTAGGTTAGGTTAGGTTAGGTTAGGTTAGGTTAGGTTAGGTTAGGTTAGGTTAGGTTAGGTTAGGTTAGGTTAGGTTAGGTTAGGTTAGGTTAGGTTAGGTTAGGTTAGGTTAGGTTAGGTTAGGTTAGGTTAGGTTAGGTTAGGTTAGGTTAGGTTAGGTTAGGTTAGGTTAGGTTAGGTTAGGTTAGGTTAGGTTAGGTTAGGTTAGGTTAGGTTAGGTTAGGTTAGGTTAGGTTAGGTTAGGTTAGGTTAGGTTAGGTTAGGTTAGGTTAGGTTAGGTTAGGTTAGGTTAGGTTAGGTTAGGTTAGGTTAGGTTAGGTTAGGTTAGGTTAGGTTAGGTTAGGTTAGGTTAGGTTAGGTTAGGTTAGGTTAGGTTAGGTTAGGTTAGGTTAGGTTAGGTTAGGTTAGGTTAGGTTAGGTTAGGTTAGGTTAGGTTAGGTTAGGTTAGGTTAGGTTAGGTTAGGTTAGGTTAGGTTAGGTTAGGTTAGGTTAGGTTAGGTTAGGTTAGGTTAGGTTAGGTTAGGTTAGGTTAGGTTAGGTTAGGTTAGGTTAGGTTAGGTTAGGTTAGGTTAGGTTAGGTTAGGTTAGGTTAGGTTAGGTTAGGTTAGGTTAGGTTAGGTTAGGTTAGGTTAGGTTAGGTTAGGTTAGGTTAGGTTAGGTTAGGTTAGGTTAGGTTAGGTTAGGTTAGGTTAGGTTAGGTTAGGTTAGGTTAGGTTAGGTTAGGTTAGGTTAGGTTAGGTTAGGTTAGGTTAGGTTAGGTTAGGTTAGGTTAGGTTAGGTTAGGTTAGGTTAGGTTAGGTTAGGTTAGGTTAGGTTAGGTTAGGTTAGGTTAGGTTAGGTTAGGTTAGGTTAGGTTAGGTTAGGTTAGGTTAGGTTAGGTTAGGTTAGGTTAGGTTAGGTTAGGTTAGGTTAGGTTAGGTTAGGTTAGGTTAGGTTAGGTTAGGTTAGGTTAGGTTAGGTTAGGTTAGGTTAGGTTAGGTTAGGTTAGGTTAGGTTAGGTTAGGTTAGGTTAGGTTAGGTTAGGTTAGGTTAGGTTAGGTTAGGTTAGGTTAGGTTAGGTTAGGTTAGGTTAGGTTAGGTTAGGTTAGGTTAGGTTAGGTTAGGTTAGGTTAGGTTAGGTTAGGTTAGGTTAGGTTAGGTTAGGTTAGGTTAGGTTAGGTTAGGTTAGGTTAGGTTAGGTTAGGTTAGGTTAGGTTAGGTTAGGTTAGGTTAGGTTAGGTTAGGTTAGGTTAGGTTAGGTTAGGTTAGGTTAGGTTAGGTTAGGTTAGGTTAGGTTAGGTTAGGTTAGGTTAGGTTAGGTTAGGTTAGGTTAGGTTAGGTTAGGTTAGGTTAGGTTAGGTTAGGTTAGGTTAGGTTAGGTTAGGTTAGGTTAGGTTAGGTTAGGTTAGGTTAGGTTAGGTTAGGTTAGGTTAGGTTAGGTTAGGTTAGGTTAGGTTAGGTTAGGTTAGGTTAGGTTAGGTTAGGTTAGGTTAGGTTAGGTTAGGTTAGGTTAGGTTAGGTTAGGTTAGGTTAGGTTAGGTTAGGTTAGGTTAGGTTAGGTTAGGTTAGGTTAGGTTAGGTTAGGTTAGGTTAGGTTAGGTTAGGTTAGGTTAGGTTAGGTTAGGTTAGGTTAGGTTAGGTTAGGTTAGGTTAGGTTAGGTTAGGTTAGGTTAGGTTAGGTTAGGTTAGGTTAGGTTAGGTTAGGTTAGGTTAGGTTAGGTTAGGTTAGGTTAGGTTAGGTTAGGTTAGGTTAGGTTAGGTTAGGTTAGGTTAGGTTAGGTTAGGTTAGGTTAGGTTAGGTTAGGTTAGGTTAGGTTAGGTTAGGTTAGGTTAGGTTAGGTTAGGTTAGGTTAGGTTAGGTTAGGTTAGGTTAGGTTAGGTTAGGTTAGGTTAGGTTAGGTTAGGTTAGGTTAGGTTAGGTTAGGTTAGGTTAGGTTAGGTTAGGTTAGGTTAGGTTAGGTTAGGTTAGGTTAGGTTAGGTTAGGTTAGGTTAGGTTAGGTTAGGTTAGGTTAGGTTAGGTTAGGTTAGGTTAGGTTAGGTTAGGTTAGGTTAGGTTAGGTTAGGTTAGGTTAGGTTAGGTTAGGTTAGGTTAGGTTAGGTTAGGTTAGGTTAGGTTAGGTTAGGTTAGGTTAGGTTAGGTTAGGTTAGGTTAGGTTAGGTTAGGTTAGGTTAGGTTAGGTTAGGTTAGGTTAGGTTAGGTTAGGTTAGGTTAGGTTAGGTTAGGTTAGGTTAGGTTAGGTTAGGTTAGGTTAGGTTAGGTTAGGTTAGGTTAGGTTAGGTTAGGTTAGGTTAGGTTAGGTTAGGTTAGGTTAGGTTAGGTTAGGTTAGGTTAGGTTAGGTTAGGTTAGGTTAGGTTAGGTTAGGTTAGGTTAGGTTAGGTTAGGTTAGGTTAGGTTAGGTTAGGTTAGGTTAGGTTAGGTTAGGTTAGGTTAGGTTAGGTTAGGTTAGGTTAGGTTAGGTTAGGTTAGGTTAGGTTAGGTTAGGTTAGGTTAGGTTAGGTTAGGTTAGGTTAGGTTAGGTTAGGTTAGGTTAGGTTAGGTTAGGTTAGGTTAGGTTAGGTTAGGTTAGGTTAGGTTAGGTTAGGTTAGGTTAGGTTAGGTTAGGTTAGGTTAGGTTAGGTTAGGTTAGGTTAGGTTAGGTTAGGTTAGGTTAGGTTAGGTTAGGTTAGGTTAGGTTAGGTTAGGTTAGGTTAGGTTAGGTTAGGTTAGGTTAGGTTAGGTTAGGTTAGGTTAGGTTAGGTTAGGTTAGGTTAGGTTAGGTTAGGTTAGGTTAGGTTAGGTTAGGTTAGGTTAGGTTAGGTTAGGTTAGGTTAGGTTAGGTTAGGTTAGGTTAGGTTAGGTTAGGTTAGGTTAGGTTAGGTTAGGTTAGGTTAGGTTAGGTTAGGTTAGGTTAGGTTAGGTTAGGTTAGGTTAGGTTAGGTTAGGTTAGGTTAGGTTAGGTTAGGTTAGGTTAGGTTAGGTTAGGTTAGGTTAGGTTAGGTTAGGTTAGGTTAGGTTAGGTTAGGTTAGGTTAGGTTAGGTTAGGTTAGGTTAGGTTAGGTTAGGTTAGGTTAGGTTAGGTTAGGTTAGGTTAGGTTAGGTTAGGTTAGGTTAGGTTAGGTTAGGTTAGGTTAGGTTAGGTTAGGTTAGGTTAGGTTAGGTTAGGTTAGGTTAGGTTAGGTTAGGTTAGGTTAGGTTAGGTTAGGTTAGGTTAGGTTAGGTTAGGTTAGGTTAGGTTAGGTTAGGTTAGGTTAGGTTAGGTTAGGTTAGGTTAGGTTAGGTTAGGTTAGGTTAGGTTAGGTTAGGTTAGGTTAGGTTAGGTTAGGTTAGGTTAGGTTAGGTTAGGTTAGGTTAGGTTAGGTTAGGTTAGGTTAGGTTAGGTTAGGTTAGGTTAGGTTAGGTTAGGTTAGGTTAGGTTAGGTTAGGTTAGGTTAGGTTAGGTTAGGTTAGGTTAGGTTAGGTTAGGTTAGGTTAGGTTAGGTTAGGTTAGGTTAGGTTAGGTTAGGTTAGGTTAGGTTAGGTTAGGTTAGGTTAGGTTAGGTTAGGTTAGGTTAGGTTAGGTTAGGTTAGGTTAGGTTAGGTTAGGTTAGGTTAGGTTAGGTTAGGTTAGGTTAGGTTAGGTTAGGTTAGGTTAGGTTAGGTTAGGTTAGGTTAGGTTAGGTTAGGTTAGGTTAGGTTAGGTTAGGTTAGGTTAGGTTAGGTTAGGTTAGGTTAGGTTAGGTTAGGTTAGGTTAGGTTAGGTTAGGTTAGGTTAGGTTAGGTTAGGTTAGGTTAGGTTAGGTTAGGTTAGGTTAGGTTAGGTTAGGTTAGGTTAGGTTAGGTTAGGTTAGGTTAGGTTAGGTTAGGTTAGGTTAGGTTAGGTTAGGTTAGGTTAGGTTAGGTTAGGTTAGGTTAGGTTAGGTTAGGTTAGGTTAGGTTAGGTTAGGTTAGGTTAGGTTAGGTTAGGTTAGGTTAGGTTAGGTTAGGTTAGGTTAGGTTAGGTTAGGTTAGGTTAGGTTAGGTTAGGTTAGGTTAGGTTAGGTTAGGTTAGGTTAGGTTAGGTTAGGTTAGGTTAGGTTAGGTTAGGTTAGGTTAGGTTAGGTTAGGTTAGGTTAGGTTAGGTTAGGTTAGGTTAGGTTAGGTTAGGTTAGGTTAGGTTAGGTTAGGTTAGGTTAGGTTAGGTTAGGTTAGGTTAGGTTAGGTTAGGTTAGGTTAGGTTAGGTTAGGTTAGGTTAGGTTAGGTTAGGTTAGGTTAGGTTAGGTTAGGTTAGGTTAGGTTAGGTTAGGTTAGGTTAGGTTAGGTTAGGTTAGGTTAGGTTAGGTTAGGTTAGGTTAGGTTAGGTTAGGTTAGGTTAGGTTAGGTTAGGTTAGGTTAGGTTAGGTTAGGTTAGGTTAGGTTAGGTTAGGTTAGGTTAGGTTAGGTTAGGTTAGGTTAGGTTAGGTTAGGTTAGGTTAGGTTAGGTTAGGTTAGGTTAGGTTAGGTTAGGTTAGGTTAGGTTAGGTTAGGTTAGGTTAGGTTAGGTTAGGTTAGGTTAGGTTAGGTTAGGTTAGGTTAGGTTAGGTTAGGTTAGGTTAGGTTAGGTTAGGTTAGGTTAGGTTAGGTTAGGTTAGGTTAGGTTAGGTTAGGTTAGGTTAGGTTAGGTTAGGTTAGGTTAGGTTAGGTTAGGTTAGGTTAGGTTAGGTTAGGTTAGGTTAGGTTAGGTTAGGTTAGGTTAGGTTAGGTTAGGTTAGGTTAGGTTAGGTTAGGTTAGGTTAGGTTAGGTTAGGTTAGGTTAGGTTAGGTTAGGTTAGGTTAGGTTAGGTTAGGTTAGGTTAGGTTAGGTTAGGTTAGGTTAGGTTAGGTTAGGTTAGGTTAGGTTAGGTTAGGTTAGGTTAGGTTAGGTTAGGTTAGGTTAGGTTAGGTTAGGTTAGGTTAGGTTAGGTTAGGTTAGGTTAGGTTAGGTTAGGTTAGGTTAGGTTAGGTTAGGTTAGGTTAGGTTAGGTTAGGTTAGGTTAGGTTAGGTTAGGTTAGGTTAGGTTAGGTTAGGTTAGGTTAGGTTAGGTTAGGTTAGGTTAGGTTAGGTTAGGTTAGGTTAGGTTAGGTTAGGTTAGGTTAGGTTAGGTTAGGTTAGGTTAGGTTAGGTTAGGTTAGGTTAGGTTAGGTTAGGTTAGGTTAGGTTAGGTTAGGTTAGGTTAGGTTAGGTTAGGTTAGGTTAGGTTAGGTTAGGTTAGGTTAGGTTAGGTTAGGTTAGGTTAGGTTAGGTTAGGTTAGGTTAGGTTAGGTTAGGTTAGGTTAGGTTAGGTTAGGTTAGGTTAGGTTAGGTTAGGTTAGGTTAGGTTAGGTTAGGTTAGGTTAGGTTAGGTTAGGTTAGGTTAGGTTAGGTTAGGTTAGGTTAGGTTAGGTTAGGTTAGGTTAGGTTAGGTTAGGTTAGGTTAGGTTAGGTTAGGTTAGGTTAGGTTAGGTTAGGTTAGGTTAGGTTAGGTTAGGTTAGGTTAGGTTAGGTTAGGTTAGGTTAGGTTAGGTTAGGTTAGGTTAGGTTAGGTTAGGTTAGGTTAGGTTAGGTTAGGTTAGGTTAGGTTAGGTTAGGTTAGGTTAGGTTAGGTTAGGTTAGGTTAGGTTAGGTTAGTTAGGTTAGGTTAGGTTAGGTTAGGTTAGGTTAGGTTAGGTTAGGTTAGGTTAGGTTAGGTTAGGTTAGGTTAGGTTAGGTTAGGTTAGGTTAGGTTAGGTTAGGTTAGGTTAGGTTAGGTTAGGTTAGGTTAGGTTAGGTTAGGTTAGGTTAGGTTAGGTTAGGTTAGGTTAGGTTAGGTTAGGTTAGGTTAGGTTAGGTTAGGTTAGGTTAGGTTAGGTTAGGTTAGGTTAGGTTAGGTTAGGTTAGGTTAGGTTAGGTTAGGTTAGGTTAG
>CATIVS010000182.1:0-22397 GCA_949629135.1 Eremobia ochroleuca | reverse complement strand
AGAGAACGTTGTCTAAGTGTCCTGTCCTGAACACCTGGCCAGCTTTTGTAAAGACATTTTGAACTAAGTATTCGTAGTGCAATATGTTGGTCATAGAAATACTTATTAACCAGAGTCTAATGTATATGGCTCAAAATAAATGTGTCGGTTATGTCTGTATCACTTATCAGGTCAGCAGAAGATTTATACAACGTGTAACGTTAAATGCGCAAAACCAGAAAATAGTTTGATCAGAATAACGAGCAGAATCCATTAAACCACTTTTTAATATAGGTCACATTTTAAAAAAAATCTTCATTAAAAACGTTGCCGTGTCTATGTATTAATAGGTCAAGCCATCGAGGCGCAGCGGCTCGGTGACGACTCCTCCTTCGATAGAGCGTCGTCGCAGACGCAAGAAACGATCAGAATTGCCAGTAAAACTAAAACAGCACATAAAACCTCTACAATTTGTTTAATGATTTATTTTCTCTCTGAAATAGGTCAATTGAATTAAAAATCAGTTGGGGTGTCTGAGGTTTTGCGCATTTAACGTTACACGTTGTATAAAACTTTTGCTCTCGGCTGGTTAGATACAGACTGAATTGTGTGTCATTCATAAAGATGTCAGTATGGCACCGGGATCAGTCGTGCACATCCGTTTTGCTTAACTCATACATACTTTGATGATATATGAATTGGTTCAGAACAATAACATGGCTATTTATTTCGTTCGTTACTCATATGCGTCGAACGAGGTGACGTCAACATCAGCCCATACTAGTATGTAACTTCTCGGAATGACCACAAAATGCTCGTAAGGAGATATCTGCAAATACAATGCAATGAATCTGTGCCGCTGTGTCAAGATCATGTGTGAGATTGTTAGCACTCTGAAAAAGGAAAAACTAGCTCCATGATGGACTCTCAGCCTAAATTAGGCTTTTTCTAAGAATTTTGTATCACATTTCAAAGTAACAATGTACTTGTATTAAAGTCTTGAATTAGACGTATAATGACCGTAGGTAAATTAATTTCATGGTTACGGTCTCGTCTAATTTCGTAGATTCTTGGATAGAGATAGTTTATTATTGTTGGTGGTCTGCCAAAACTTCTCTTTATCTTGACACATATGATGCTACAAATTCATACATACAGCCCGGACTATTCTAAAAATTCGCCTGGCTGTTACGCTAAGTATTTTCAATGACAAAAGTAATTTCGTAGCAATGTTGTGCGTAAAGTATTTTAAGCACAATAACATTGAACTTGTTCGCATCAATGAATGTTATTTTTATTTTTATTACGTATCTGAAAATGCGCGTCACTTCAGTGGAGACTTGCGGTTTGCGAGAGACGCCAGGAGACACGGCATGTTACTTATGCTTTTTTGTTTTTTTGCCTACGTTATAGAAAACATTTCTACTGAAATTTTTGAAGTGTTACACCAAATAAGGCTCTAAACTTAGTTTAAAGTTAATCTTTTACTTGTCCCAGCAGTGGGAAAATTCAGGCTGATATTAATTCTGCAAACGCATACGAGCATAATGTGTGGGTGGTTTAGGAGGAACCTAAATCGAACAAGCTATTAACCCCAAACGTTTGCCATTAAATATGTGTTGGTTAGAGTCGAGACGACAAAGACAACTAAAGATCACTGGCCGATGATGCCAAAGCCTCAGTCTTCATTATAAAGTCTTTTACATTTTGTATGTTTGGCTCTAGATGGGTTTATGAGATGTAGTCTGCTTTAGTTATATTGTAGACTGAATTAAAGGCAATCACTTTGTAATTATGTAACAAATTCTCACATAACTTATGTCACGCCCACTTTCGTCGGGCGTAGAGAGCCAAGTATAAATTTAGATTTTTGGAATACTGGGATGTCAAAACATTCCAACTCAAACATACACATTTGCACATACTAAAACAGAACTTCTCTAATTTTATTAACTGTATCGACTACTTTACAATAGTTTTTAACTTACGTAGGTATGTACGCAAACGAAGTTGGTGGCAAAATCCAGCACTTTACCAGCAACTTCGCTTGCGTAGATTCGGAATATCCTATTCAAACTTTCATCTTATTATTATACTTATCATCCCCTTTTGGGGTAGAATTAAAAAAGAAACCCTGAAACACGTGTTTCTTACTTATTTCTTAACCGAAATCCCTAATACATCCTAATTTTCGATTGGTAAGCCAGGGCCGTTACCACTGAGCTGCTAACATAAATCTATGGCCACTACCTCTACTACTGTAGGTATTGGTAAGCTTATCTTAGGATAATCAAACACGAAAGTTATTATGTTTGTGAAGTACGTTATCAGTGAGGCGTCCGAACGACGCGATGGCAGATCGCCAACTCTTTCGTAACTGCTCTATATTTACGCACCAAGGTTTTTACAGTGCAGTTTGGGGGTTATTGACATTAATACACAGTTATACAACAAGTTACCTCATATTTAGCTGTAATATCGTCGACCGTAGGTTCAATTGCAGTAAGGGACAAAATACGATTTTTCAGGAGAGGCCGACAAAGTTTTTTTTCGGACTAAATCGCCCATAACTTTTTTTGTTATTAACCTTTTTCGGGTCTGATTTCACACATAAACTTGTATTTTAGTGCTCTATCTACATGTGTAACATTTATTTAAATAAGTTAGCTATTTAAGAAAATAGATGTCCCTTACAACAACGCTTACTGACCAAGTTTCTTGTAGTCCCGTCCCTTACATCAAATTGACCTCTACGTTGGATCCAATCTATTAATGAAAAAATAGTGTAAAAGACATGTTGAACAAATTTATGAAAAAAATACAATGTAAAGAGATTTTTGACAGAAAATGAAGTACACACTTTTGACGTACGGATATCTTAAATTTGGAAATCGTTATAAGAAATCATTTAAAAGACATGAAAATGTATTAGAACCGTGTGTGTGCTTTTTTGTATGTCGCTTACATGCAATGTTTGTACATTGTAATAGCAAATTTGTATTTGTTTGAATAAAACAATTTTTATTTTATTGTATAAAAATTGTTTTATTAATAATTGTTTTATTTATGTTACCATTTTTTTAATAATTTGATTTTAATAAACATCTTATTAAAATCAAATTATTAAAAAAATGGTAACAATTTTACCTATACTTACTTTGAATTCTTATTCAAATAAAAGAGTAGCTGCAAAAACCGCGCACAATCCCGACCAAACATGTAGCTGAAGTTCCAAACGTTTGAATTCCAAAAGTAGAAAAGGCTGCTCTACTACTTTCTTATATGCAAAAAATCGAAATAATGAAAGATATATTGAATAATAAACCTTAATTACGATTAATAAGACATATCATTGTAACATATTGTTGTTAATGCATTAGAAAAAAAAATATAGAGTGATTATCTAAATAATAAAAAGGGAACAATTTAATCAGATTACATTAATAAAAAACAACAAAAATAATGGCTTTTTGGCAAATTTAAGTTGTCTGGCCCCTTGAAACTTTTTGAAAAATTTCTGGAAAATCAACTAAAGAGTGCCGAATGATTTTCGAAAATATTTATCATCCGGCAACTACCCCTTCTATTGTTTATTTATAAAAAACAACAAAAATAATGGTTTTTTTAGCAAAATTAAGTTCTCTGGCCCCTTGAAACTTTGTAAAAAATTTCTGATAAATCAACTAAAGAGTGCCGAATGATTTTCGAAAACATTTATCATCCGGAAACTACCACTTCTATTGCTTATTTTATAAAAAAAACAACAAAAATAATGGTTTTTAGCTAAATTAAGTGCTCTGGCCCCTTGAAACCATGTGAAAAAATTCTGGAAAATCAACTACATAGAGCCGAACAATTTTCGAAAAAATGTTTCATGCGGAAACCACCCCTTTTATTGTTTATTTATAAAAAATAACGGCTTTTTGGCAAAACTAAGTGCTCTGGTCCCTTGAAACTTTGTAAAAAAATTCTGATAAATCAACTAAAGAGTGTCGAATGATTTTCGAAAACATTTATCATCCGGAAACTACCCCTTCTATTGCTTATTTATAAAAAAAACAACAAAAATAATGGCTTTTTAGCAAAATTAAGTTCTCTGGCCCCTTGAAACTTTGTAAAAATTTTCTGGAAAATCAACTACAGAGTGCCATATAATTTTCGAAAACATTTATCATCCGGAAACTACCCCTTCTATTGTTTATTTATAAAATATAACAAAAGTAATGGCTTTTTGGTGCTCTGGCCCCTTGAAACTTTGTAAAAAATTTCTGATAAATCAACTAAAAAGTGCCGAATGAATTTCGAAAATATTTATCGTCCGGAAATTAACCCTTCTATCATTTATTTATAAAAATAATGGTTTTTTAGCTAAATTAAGTACACTGGCTCCTTGAAACCTACTACCCTACTATAAAGTTTCAAGGGGCCAGAGCACTTTCCCAAAAAGCCCTTATTTTTGTTGTTTTTAACGACAGATGAACTCGCACTGATACCACTTTTTTATGCCCGCGCGCTGCTTTCGCATTGGTACTATCCTCTCTTTTGCACACAGAAAGACGTTGTGAGATAGAAAGGGATGGTAATAGTGCAATAATTCGATTCAAATAGGTGTAACGTTGACACTGCTTAAAGTATGACAATGCAAATTGGGGTAAGGGACAACTATGTCAAAACTCGTGCAATCCATTTAAAGTATGGATGATATTTGTTTTTTGAGACAACAAAGACATTAGTGTAAGGCCAGTTTTATTCTTGTTTCTTAAAAAATAAACCATGTAATGGTAATTCGTTGATTGGGAAGACCCTTGCCTCATTTGAAGTGGATTGGCGGCGATAATTACACCATTTCAAGTTCCTATATTGCATAATTTTTCAGATACATTGTTATTGTGGGGCTGATTCGAAATTTGGATCCAAAAATCATTAGTGTAAGGGACATTTTTTTTAAGCTAGATTTTTTTTATTTTCACCATTCGATAGAGCGAAAAATTCTGAACAAAACTGTATACTCAACTCATTTTGGGTATTTTGTCCCTTACATCAATTGAACCTACGGTCGACGATATGTTAAATCACGTTAAATCCTGGAGACCGACGTGCGACGGCGACGTTGACAGCCGACCGGCAGTGTTAGTGCCAAGATTACGTCTGCGCGAACGGCGCAGCCGACTCCTAGCTTACAGAAATAACGCGAGGCTAAACTATATTTAAACTCCAAATGAAAAGTACGCTAAAAATCTTGCTACGTACTGATTTTATAGTAATTTTTCAATATCTTTGCGAAGAAACAAACTGGGAGCCCGTAGGTCTACCGTAGCTCGTTAAATATTTAGTGAGAGCCTTTCAAAATGCGCAAAATAAAGAATGTAGGTATGTAATACCTTCACAAAACAAAGTTACCGAAATGGTATGCAAAATCTGGCTAAGTATTATGGCCTTTAAACCTAAATGAATATGATGTTCAGCTATGCCACATTCATTTAACAATTTCTGTAACGACAGCGACACCCGCATGGTCGATAAAAGGAAGGTTTTAGAAATGCAATGAACTGATATGTAATGTAATGTATGTCCTTTGTAAAGGCTGGAGATTGCAGTGGAATATTATACTGGGCACGACAATTCAAATAGGTATCAAAATAACTACCTATCCAAAGATTTCTTTGTAGTCTGATCTTAGCGTAGGTTTGACACTTTCGATTTCATGCACCGTAAGTACTAAATATGGATGAAAACATTACTTAAAATAAACTCTGGCAGTCTCAAATGATCACAAGGGCTGTTTGTCAGCCAGAGTAATGTGTAAAAATAGTGTATTGTAAATGAATAAAATATGCAACATCATTCATCGGTGAGTCGAGTCGCAGCACGAACGGTTTGACGGCGCCATGTCGCGTCAGCTGGTTCGAATAGTTCAGCAACGAACGTTGCGACACCTCGGCGGCCTGAGCCTGACCGGACTCTGCGCTGGCATGCAATATGCGTTTGTCTCATACGCAACCCAATGCACAAGCTGCGCCGTACGCCCACGCGGTTTATTGATCACGCTCTCGACATTATCGTTTCACACTTATTAACAGTATCGATCGACTTTTTAGCCTTTGAGGCATCGTCCACAGCGCGACCTCGCAAGGCCACAGCTGAGTAAACAATGTTGAACACACGTATGTGGTTTGTAATTACAACACACGAAATGGCATCACTTCTTCTGTATCGTAAATATTTCACTTTCAAGATTAGTAAATAGTTTCCAAGTTATGATCTTACCTTCTAGCTAGTGCCCTCTTTTTAAATCTGTAATCTATGGATGTTTCAAGTAACTGTAGATTTATACTCTATTTATATTGTGGAATGAGACTCCCACGCATCCCACATTAGTTCCCGCTATCCTACATGCGCTTGCGCAGGTGTGAGAACATTGTATCTAATACGTATTTGACTTGTCACTTACTCGTTAAATTAACTATCAATATTAATAGTTAATTATTTGTGAATATTCTCGTACCATTTACTTTCAGTTTGTGGGTAAGAAAGGTAATACATGGAACCTCTCCGTGACCAAAGAGTGTAGACATTGTAGAAAACTGTGCCAGAAGTCGGCTAGAACATCGTCATCTACAAACTTTCAATAGCTTATTTAAAGTTCGTTTAATAGGTACAGACGCCAGCACATCAAGCTACTACAATCTGCCTTTCTTTAATAGATTTTCAAATTTATCGCTAAATCACTAAGGTTCAAAGTTGATTGGGAAAATTTGACAGTTTCGGGTAGCTTGATGTGCTGGCGTCTGTACTTAGTCATTTAAAAAGGTATTCATTAAAACAATTAAAGGTGTTTGTTTGTATGCCAGCTAAACGTTATTGATTTAAACTACCGGTTTCAACCTTTGCGAGGTTAGTTTAAAAGAACTGGTTCTGTTCATTTGGCGAAGAAAATGATTTACTGTTCGACCGAGATGCCTGCTTGCTTTCTGTTTTCACCGAAAGTGCTTTTCGGCTTAATTATAATATGTAAATAGTTTTGATAGTAGTATTTCTACTAAGTATTACGTTCTCAATAAGTTGGTCTACTGAGAGGAAGAAAATATTTTTTGGAAATTATGCTAATTAATATAACATATAATATGGCTTTAGAAATGAATTCATGGAAGGATTTGGGAGAGGCCTTTGCTCAGACGTGGGACACTACAGGTTAAATAAAAAAAAAAAAAAAAACAATCGGCATAGGCTCACGGGAGATGAAATCATAACATATGACAGTCCTGTTGGTCTAGTGGTCAGTGGCCCTGACTGCTATGCCCAAGGTCGTGGGTTCGATTCCCACCTAGGACAAATGTTTGTGTGATGAGCACGATCATTTGTTCTTTGTCTGGGTGTAATTTATCTATAATATGTATTTATTTAGAAATATATATGTATGTTTATCAGTTGTCTAGTACTCATAGCACAAGCTCTGCTTAGTTTGGGACTAGATGGCGTTGTGTGAAAGTTGTGGAATATTATTATATATTATATCTTAAAGACTCCATTTCACCTAAATACCGAGGTAATCGCTTCTGTGACCGACAGCGGACGCGGGCTTTCGCGGTTACTCACTGCCCACTGCCATCGCCACCGCTGACGTCATCGATTAACGCGTGACTAACAATCCGAAGAAAAAATCAAACGTAGAAGATATTGAACAATATATTTACATTGATAATTCTTGGAACGACTGCAGAGTATTAGCGGAAATCGTATGGTGGTGTTGTCCCTGTCCACAAATAGCAGAAACCACGGCTGTTATCAAATATATCAAGTTATTTGTTTATCTTTTGTTGGGTTGTTGGGTAGGTACGGTCAACAAACATCATGGTTTGCCTAGTTTTTTTTTTCAGCTACTTACTGAATTACTGGAAATGCTGTTTTTAGGGTTCCGTACCCCACAAGGAAAAACGGAACCCTTATAAAATCACTTCGTTGTCCGTCTGTCAAGACCCTTTTTGGAATTAATATCAAATACTCAGGGCTGCAATCTCTTGAAGCAGTGAACAAATCAAATTTCTATGTCAACGCAATCAAAAGATACGGGCGTTTATATTCCGTTTATGCCGCATAATATTTTGACACTCGCAACGAAATTAAAACCTATAGGGTACTTCCCGTTGACATAGAATCATGAAATTTGGCAAGAGGCAATGTCATCTAGCACAAGTAGGTAAAGGAAAAAATCCGATAACCTACAAATTTGTACGGAACCCTCGGTGCGCGAGTCCGACTCGCACTTGACCGGTTTTTTTGTATTAAAAATCAATGGAAAATATGGAACGCTTTACAATATCAATTAATTGCCTAACTAATGAACTAGAAAACATTTTATAAGTCATTGAAGAACTACTATGAATTGCGTGGTGGTTCAGGTACCTACTACTCAACGACAAATGGTACACTTAGCTGTAGGACAAGCAAATCAAATATTTTAAGCGCAATGAGCCAGATTCCTTTGCCAAATACTTTACTATCTTTCATACTTTGAATTCCTATTGGAATGCTTAGTAAAATCGAATATAAAAACACATTAAGCCTGTCCGAGTCGTAAAGAAGCTATAATAATTATCATACACAGCATTCCTGAGATAAGGCATTCCCCTGTTAACTACATACGTTCAATCACGAACAAAGGCTTCGAGGTGACATTGTAAACGCAGCGCCAACACTGCTGTGAAGATGCGAGATGATTGCAGGAAAATCAATAAGTACAAAACAAACTTATTTGAAATTATAATGAGAGAAGCGGACTATTAAAGGTTTATTTTATGTCATTGATATATCTAACTGAATATAATAATCTTTCTATTAACAACGTGGTTTGAATACTTAATTTTACATATTTAAATTAGTCATCTAATAGTAATAGAGATGCATCAGAGATATGTTATTGCATTTTATTATTGTGTCTATTGGTAAGTACAGAATGGTGCGGATTCCCTTGTTCACAAAGTAAAGTCAAGTTCCTTGCATCGTTTTCTTTCTATTTCATTAAGAAAAGGACAGAAGATATATATTAGTTTAGTCCTGTCAAATTAAGATACTCCATACTTAGACAAGTTTAGATGTGATTAAAAAATTTGCTTCTAAAAATACGTCAACTTACGTCAGGCGCTGACTAATTTGACAGGACTAAACTAACATTTATCTTCTGTCCTTTTCTTAATTAAAAAGAAAGAAAAAGACGCACTGAACTTAAATTTAGTTTAGTTTGTGAACAATAGACTCGGCACCAATACCAAATATTTTTATGCAACTGTGAAATCGGTGGCTGAATGTCGCCTCGTTAACAACAAACGGCTTGTTTAGTTCGTTACTTACCACTTTTTATCGTGAATTGAAGCGAATTGATGAAGTCGTAAGTGTCAGCTGAAGAGTGTCGCGACCTTTTGATTGGCGCGCGCGTCGATTCAGCGGGCAAGGCTGAGGAATGCCACAACAATCAGAATGTAAAAAAAAAACAATTGCATAAATTGCATTGCATTTTATTTTGGTCTCAACTGCTTTGTTTTTGCATTTCGCGCCAGACAACTCTATAATTGCCAATTCTTTTTAATCTTTTGAACAATTAAGTAGGTGAAAAAATGGCAGCGATAGATAAAAAAAAACTTCTATAATTTTATGGCATTTCAGTTTTTAAGATATTTTGCTGAACGTGACCGGCGGCGATTCGTTTCGGACGATGTTTAAGCTTCCTCGTAAAACTACGGATGCTGGCTGAGCTAGCCGTAGCATAGTTGTTAAATTCTAAAATAGAATTGCAGTAGGTAATTAATCATTTATTGAATATTTTATACCAATATTAGTCATAAAGCATCGCCGCATTGATTATGTTGAACGCGAGGGCAAACAGTTACCTAATATAATTAGATAGGATTGGACATTGACAACTTGTGATTAGCAGTGGTCGGAATAGGCTGAGTATATTTACCTAAATTTTAAAGAACAGAGACGGAATTCGGACACTTTCTTATGAATAAGTTTTTTTTTAGACTAAACTTTAATTACCTATGTAACTTTTAATCATTGAAAAAATGTTATCATCAAAATCGTTACCTGAGAAATGAATAAACAATAACATTGTATTTTTAATACGGTTGAAAATAAAAAAAATATGTGCAAAATGTTCTAAGGAAGAATGTTTAGTTAATAGAAGCTTTAATTTGTAATAATTTGATGTAAAAATTTACATAGTTAAGGTTCCAGCAAATTTACCGGTAAAAAAAATTACTCATAAGGAAGTCTCAGATTCCCGTCTCTGTTCTTTAAACTTTAGGTAATAATACTCAGCATATTCCGATCACTGGTGATTAGGCAGGCATACATACTTATCTATTTGGTGTTGGTTTATGCTCTTAGTTCTAGTTCTACCTAATAAAACAAATGAAAAAAAAAAAAAAAAACAATCTTGAAGTTGGTAAGTAAGACTTATTACGTAGATCTTGTTATTGTTACTTACCGAAAGATTCTCCCATACAATAAAAGTACGGTACACTATAGCTGATGTGTATCGTTCCGCGTTTGTTATTCACACAACATGGAACAGGAATGCAGCATTAGAGAACTGCGATGCTATCAGTACTTTTTTAATCAAATTTAAAATATCACAGAGAGAAATCTAAGACCTCCGAAAAACGATAAATGATTTGATTATTGTTTATTCCTTGTACAAATAAACGAGTTTCGCTCTCAGCCTCCTTTCACTGATGTCTTTTGGTTTGCACTTAGATCTTGATCGAAGATAAAATAGATCGCAAGATGTCTGCATACTTACAGAGCGCGGTCAGTGAGGCTGGGCTGGGTCCGACAGAAAATAAATCTTCAATTGGGTCGATCAAATGCCAGGCTAATGGTACAGCGGATTACTTAATCATTATTTGTACGCACTTTCCAATTTCATTCTTTCGGGAATGATAATGACTTTTACCTGGCAAACGTGTAAAGATGTAGTGTTTTCATCACAAGCTGACCTTTGCCAAAGCAATAAATTGACAAAAATTTACGTGTTCATTAAAGTTTTAGCTCCTAGGTATTTGTTGTTTTGTACTTGGTTTAGCTCAGACGAAAAAGGAGATAGAAATTATTCTACATCGGATTTATACATTGGAGTCTGCGGCATTTTAATCATTAGGGACATACCTACAACTGAGGGCTAAGATGATTAGGCTTTAAGTATTTATTTAAACATCGACTAATGTTTTGTTTGTGTTTTGTTGACAGATGGCACAGTTGTTGACTGTGCGGTTGAACAAAGCCGACCAGCAGCCCTTGGGCTTCCGTCTGCAGGGCGGCAAAGACTTCGGCACACCCCTCGTGGTTCAGAAGGTCAGTAAACGAAACGATTCGAATAAATACCTTTATGAAACTAGCCAATAAGTTTGTAATTAAAGCTCAGTAATCACAGGCTGCAGCTGAAGTCTGAACCATGGAATAGCAATATCATATTTAGCTAATAGCTTTTATAGTGGGATAAAGATGAAGATATTAATCAATCAGATATGCAGTAGATATAATTGTAAAGGATGAGGAGAGGCAGACAAGCACTTTTACTTTTGGATGAGCGAAATTAATCGAGCAATCAAAAATCGCGACGAAAAGAACAGGCTTCGAACCAGGAGACCTAGCTCATTGTCTGATTTCCATTCAATAAGATCGAATGTAGGTACTCCAATTCACTTTTAATAATTGAACATAAAGAGCTATAGTCTAGATCAAGTACATACTAATTACGGAAATGGTATGTGAAATGATAATGAGTCACAAATTCCCAGCGAATACAAGTATAAGAACACGAAACTATTAATTTAATAAAAAGGTCTGCAATGAAAGTCGAAACGATTATATCTTTGATCTCGTTTTAATATAACAATAAGAGATTATAACCACAAAGTCCACAAACAAGTAGAGATATTTGCACCCACGCGCGTGTCGGACGACGACGATAACTGGCGACACCCGACGGTTTCTATAAGAATAGACAGACATACAGATTATACATGTGCTCTTAAAAATAACAAATAACTATACTAAATACTAAAGTAAGTATGTTTTTAATTAATATTATTAATTTTAATTCCTTTGCGTAACCGCATCAGTGTTGCTTGTGTCCTACATCGGTTTCCTGTTATTATAGATGTGCATTTGAATTCATCCTATTTTTAGACGATTGCTGAATATCAAACCCATTATATTTATTAGTCTTTATGGTCGATTCATACAGCTATTTTAGCTACATAAAGAGAGCCAATAAAACTTCAATTAGTAGATATATATGTGAAGAGCCCGTACGTGGCGATCGAAAATTACAATAAGATTTTGGTGTAGGCATCTAGGTAAGCCCATTTTTCAATATGTTAAAATAATAAAACTAGTTAGTTATTATGTTAGCAGGTCTACATAAGTACCTATGTATCTATCAGTACAAGCAAGATACATTGTCAATGCACGATTAGTTATCTAAAGGAGCTTTTACCAACTCATTAACTGTTAACTGACCCCGTTGGGGCTTGTTTGACACTCGTCACTAAGTAACAAAAAATATCAGGAAAGTCCACTTTTGTGTATGTGTAATGTATTGCTTGTGTAAACATGCATTATATTTCATTATTAATTGAAAGTGTTTTCCATAACATTGAGAATGGTTGCACTTGTACCTTTGATATGGGTCAAATTCAAAGGAGCCTGCAAAGTTCTTACTTGCCCGACTGAGTTAATTAGTTCTTGTAAGTATTCTAAATACTTATAATTACTTCTTGCATTTAAAACAGTAGCAAGTGGTAGTGCACTCATTCAAATCCGTTATGTGAAACTGAACTGTGATTAATAATTATTGTAATATTCATTGAACAATAGCGCTGTAAACGAATGGAATGATTCAACCATAAGATTTAAGAATCGCGATTAAAATATTAGCCTAGCCTACATGGAAGTGAAATATTAAATGTTATTGAACCCACACGTATGTAGATAGGTATAATATGCCGTTTCGTTCATCATGTCTGGGTTTATTAAAAGCTCAATTTTAATGCTAATTTGTTTTGGGGAATCCTTTCTCCAGCGATGGGGATAACAGGCTATCAAACACATTGTTTAACAATGAGGATAGAATTATTATTTTTATAATTAACGATCTAACTAAAGCAACTTGGCAAAGACTTATGAGGTAGGATAAAAGTGAAAATTAAAAGAGCATGGGAAAGATCAATGCATATCTCTCCATACTTACATATAAATACATAGAATATATTATCGCAAAGAGTGGATCGCTGTTGATTTTTTTTATCTTCGCCATGAACCGTTTGGTATGACGTTTAGCAATGTCAATAGTACTTAGATAGCAAACGATGGTATTGGGCCTGCCTGATGCCAACGGTACTTCTTCATGTTCATGCGTTACTTTCATCATGTTTCGTGATTGTGTTTAGCTAAATAGATGTCAAGCAAATCATGTATGGTTTATTCTACTTGTATTATGTCAATTTACAATTTTATTATTAATCTTCTAAGTATAATACCCATCACCATGGGGTAGACGTGAAAAAGAAAAAACATCCCCACTTTACGCGTAGAGGAGGTAGGTACCCTAATTTTTTTTTTAAAGATTTTGTTTTACCACTTTGTCGGCGTGATTAATACCTATGTATATCCATACCAAATTATAACTTTCTGTTACTAAGAGCCTCTGAGCTAAGCTGCGCACGGACGGCACAGACGTACACGGCGAAACTATAAGGGTTCCTTGTTGACTACGGAATCCTAAAAATGAAATGCTGTCCATTAGGAAGCACATCACTTGAGAACGGCTGAACCGATTTGGCTATTTTTTTGTTTTCAAATGTCCGTGAGTTTGTATAAGGTTGTTAGTTTTTAAGGGAAAAAAAAATTAGAAACGGTGCCCGGAAAATTGGAAATTCGTGAGATCTTTCTATAGGATTTTTTTATGAATTTTTGGAATTTGGACAACGTTTCTCAGTTAGTTAAAATGATTACCTATGGTGTTCGTTATCTAATAATAATTAATTTGATTATTAGATAAGTTATTACTAACAATATTTAAGTAACGATCTCATGTTTAGTGACCAAACCGTGATCTGGATTCCGAAATTGTTATAGTTTTTCGCAAGTTTACAGTCATTTTGAGCTTTTGTAAAACAACTTCACGATCCATAATTTACTCATTTTTACGACCGTACTTACATAATGTCAGTGCGCTGGGGCTTCGAAACAATAAACGATTTTCAGTTACCGTGTTATTGTAATACGTCCATATTCGTTTTATGCAAAAGTAAAAATTATATTTGACCTCCATCCTTTTAAACCGGTCATAAAGGTTTAACGTTTAACCGTGTAACGCTTAATATTTGTTTTCCTGTATTTTGTTTACTTACGCTTGAATACAAAGAAAGAAAATTATACGGGTATCCCCGTTTTGGCCTTCATGTATTAAAACGGAAATTGTATATGCACTGTTATATTAAAGTTTTTGTGGGTACTTCGCAATAAACTTAAAAGGTTTCTTCAGGGGATTGTGAAAGGTAAAAACTAACACAAAATTAAAGTTAAATTGCATGTCAAGTTAAGCGGTGGGTAAGGTTTTATAGGTCTTTGCACCTTATTAAAATAATTTTGGTTAGGCAATTTTATAGTTCAATAAATAAGCCTAATTTAGTTGTAACAAAAGCTCGTAAACGCTATTGTCTAAATGCTCAACCTAATTAGGACCGGCTGTGAACATAAATCTGGAATATGATAGCTTTGTTTGATGTTTGAATTGTTTAAAATCGTGCTGCGTTCTAGAGCAATGTCTGTGCTGTATGTATGAAGACTATTTCTAAGGCAGCAATCCCTATTTTTTGCTGATGTGTTTATGTCCACGGCCACGTACCAGTTTCACTCTTATTAACCGGAATCGAGTAGAGCTTGCTGGCCATTGGTTGTTGCGTAACTATTCGGGTTCTGTCGTTTATATGGAACACAATCTGAGTCACGTACTGGCAGGGATTTGTTTTGAAATTGGAACGGCGACCAACGAGCAACAACGCCTTCTGTGGATTATCGCTATTTGTCTATTCTAATTACATACCACGCTGGCTTGTAGCGATAAATACCGTATGCGTACAAATAGTAAGTACTAATGGATAGATACGTTGAATAGGAAATCAGAATATATAGAAGTACCTAAGTAAATGATACCAAAGACGATAAATCTTATTAAATACCAACAACAACAACCAAAACTAATAAATAAATTACACCGTCGTCGCACACGTCGCCGCATCAATCTCTTGACACGCTGCTTATTTTAGATGTTGGAGTGTCAAGTGCAATGAAGATACTAGAGGTGAGTAGGTGTCGTAGGTGACGGACAGATTAACACGTCGGTTGTTAAAACTTGGGCAATTGCCATCATAATATTTTCCGGAGAGAAAATTTTGCAAGCAAATATTATATCCAACTATCTCAGCCTTTAATAAGTTCGTCCTAGGCAGAGATAGTGCCTAGGACGAGAGTGCAAACGGAATTGAAGAAATTTCCTTAAATCCTTCACAAATTACGGTTAGTCTAAAAAAGGCTAGACCTCTAACATCCAAGTTTAGTTTCAATGAGAACCGCTAAAAAGCTCGCTAAACAATAAATGAAAGGATGATAATCGTGCAAGTCGTGGTGTTCACCGGCTGCGTATTTCGAGAGAAGAATGGAAGACAATAAAGAAAACATAATACGACGCGGCCTCGACCGGGGCCGGGGCGGCGGAGTTGCATTTAATTTCTTGTTCTTGTACTCCTGTTGCCGTATATGGGAGGCGCGCGTGCGGCGCCGCAGCCGGTCTGAGGACACACATAGTCTGCACGTGTGCATGTATGCTACTAAATCCCTAAAACTAAGAATTATGATACATATATTCATGAACTGCAACAATTTTCCTAATGAAATTATCAAGCCCAGCTGCTGCAGTCTGCTGTCTGTACCTATGCCAAGCAGGAAGAAAATGAAAATTGCTTTGTCACTTGTGAATTTCTATACTGAAACTTGTATGATCCGATTTTCTATTCAAAATACAAGCGTCAACATGCCTTGTAACTGGATAGGTTATTTTAATACTAAGTAGAAAAATTAAAATATCCAATAGAGGTTCTTAGGTATCTATGCATTTTCATCTACTTATCATCGGTCCTGTATAAAATAAATATTCAGATGACATAAATTGACATAATGATTACATACATACGTTACGAAACTACAAAACAAAAAATATATAGGCCGGACAATGGCAAGGTGGTATGCAGTTCCACCTGGCTAGCGACCCTCTCGGAATGCCAGTTTTTGCGCGCGCAAATTATTGCAAGGCATGTGTCGGGCCATCGCCATGTATGTAGGAGATCTATAAAATTAATTCTTTGGCAGGTAGGGTCAAGTTACCAATTACCGGTAGTGAACGAAGCGGAAGGAAACATGCCTGACGTTTGAGGGGAGAGGGAGGGAAGGGAAAGGTTAATCAGTAAGGCTACGGACACGAACACAGCGGGCGCGGGGCGGCGGCAGCGGCGGAGCGAGAAGCGAAGCGAGAAGCGAAGCGGCAACGCAGACCCGGTCTCGAAGCCAGCGGGCAGATCGCGCGTCGCTAGAGCGGCGTAGTGTTGTGTTATGAGAAATGTATATCTTTGTTAGCGAACGAAATGTCTAAACAGCGACGGTAACATCTTTTTGATACAATATTTTGAAACATCGGTCGTTAAAAAGCAAAAAATAAAATGCACAACACTACGTCAACGCACGATGCGCGGGCACCGCCTAGACTGGAGCGCATCGCTGTTATGCCGCTCCCCGCGCCGCTGCCTTCGAGGCCAGTTCCATATAAATCTATGCACCGAAACGCGCCGACGCCCCGCGCCCGCTGAGTTTGTGTCCGTAGCCTAAAATTTCTTGGCAACATATAACAAGTTGCGATGTGTCACTTTTGCCAGTTGTTTTTGTGGTTTCTACGTGAACAATTGTGAATCGTATCAGTCAGTATTAATATCAGTGTATTGTGTAATTAATTGACTCATTAACGACGCAAAGAACGGTAGGTAAGCCTTTGTGTTCAATTAGTATCGCTTATAAAATATAAGTCGCTCCATGTAAAATACTGGTATTCAGCTGCATGCGGTTAGACTGGAAGCCGACCCCAACATAGTTGGGAAAAGGTACGTATTTTTTTGAGGTGCACAAAATACATCTTAATTCAAATAGAAGAAACTACAAATGGTATAGATTGGATGGGCGAGTCTCACAAAATCATATCATTCTTGGAAACTTCTAGAAAATTTGCTTTAATGACACTTTTAAGTGCATTTTAGGGAATCAAAATTACTTATTCATTGTAAAATTCTATAAAGAATCCCAATATAATGTCCAGCGGTTGCCTCTGAGGTAGGTATCTAAGTACCTACTTTCATACAGAACATACCTAAGTACCAATACAGTATCACTTATGTCCTTTCTTGTGGTCCAACCTTAGTAAGTTAGTAGTTAAAATACTCATGAAAGATAAGCCAGTGAGTGGTTTGAAGAGTCATACTCATACATGCATGGTTAGGTAATCCACCGATCTATTACTTTTGGTTTTTACGTTTCAAAACTATTCTGCGTCATCAACACTAACTGAACAAGTGGTCTGCTATCTATTACTTAATTTAGGGCTTGCCATCGGTACTGTCAGATAGTAAATAACATTAACAGTTGACACTATGTTCCATTAATCACGCATTTGTTTCGAGTGATGAATATACAGGGTGTCCCTGGTAGTTTGGATCTAATCGAATAGGGGCGTGGGCAAGGTCATTTCCAAACCCTGAGAAGGTCGGTGCAATTGAATACAATTTTTGCTCGAAAATAGAATAAAATTTTTGCCAAAACGTAGCCTTTGCAGTATGTTTTTTTCTTATTGAACACATGTTTTCTAGCTGTGTAAAAAAAATTATGATTATTATTTTTGAATCGTAAAAAAATTCACCGACGTTCTCAGGGTTAACAAGTTTGGAATGACCTTACCCACGCCCCTTTTCGATATGATCCATACCGGGGGGGGGGGGGGGGGGGGGCACCCTGTATAATTAATGGCGTAGTTAAAAGTTTCAAAGTGCTCATTTGTTCATCGAATTGTCGCCTTAAGATTAATATGTTTTCTACGACTCAGCAGTAAGCAGATATACCTACGGCGGTAAATAACTTTTTTTAGAAGTACACTGCTCCTCCTCTGTGCAAAGGCCTCCCCCTCCACTCATCTTTCGCGAGCCCGCGCGTCCTCCTTCCAGTTTTTACGGAACCTATCCAGCTCATCCCCCCATCTACGTGGTCTGCTGCGACCCCGCCTCACTTGTCCCAGGGCACCAATTCTCTGTTATTTGGGCTCGATATATTCTAAGATATACCTAACTACGTGGGTGGATATTGTACCTAAAAGTACATGTATTGGTTATCTCACTATCTCATATGTACTACATTTCTCTGGAATTTATAAACATACCCGAGCTGGAATTTAGCTTAGTTGTATGCAGTTATTTATACACTTGACATTGGTCAAACTGTGCCACGCATATTCGGCTCACTAAACTAAATATTACTAAACCAGCTAAGTAATAAATCTTTGCACGAAAGCGAGACGTACCGAAGTACCAAACTACCAATCGCAGAAATTCAAAAAATCGATGTTTGCTGTTTCTCATACATTTTTTTGGGTTTAGGTGTAAGGTTAAAATCACATTTTATCGTACATCACTTTATGTTGCAAACATTAAACTAGACATCGAAGCCCCTCTTTTAAAACATTAATATAAAACGGAAATAAGGTCTCCATAACAATAATTAGGTAGCAGCAGGTTTATGGTTTCAATTGTACCTAAATGAGATTCGGTAAAAAAGCTAAGTAGTAATTATACTGTTTTCATTAAAATTGGCATTTAAATACAAACGCACCAAGTTGGCATTCAGCCGAACAGCTCATCATCAGGGTCGGCGGCGCAACAAGTTTTCTTTTTCCATTCTTCCCTGTTAGACGTCATGGCATCATTTACTACCTACTTTCTCTTTCATATCATTCCTCACACAATCCATCCATCTTTTCTTTGGCCTTCCTCCCCCTCTCCATCCATCTACATTCATATTCATCACTCTTTTCGTTACATGCGTTTCATCCCTCCTCATTACATGTTTATACCAAGACAAACGACTTCCTTTCAATTTTTCTGTAACAGTAAAAATGTACCGATATTATAAAATTCCGCCTAGTCCCTACGAGTATTACGACAGTTTTTTGGAAGTGAAGGCAAAAAGTTCGCATTTATTTTACAAAACGAACCAGACAATGTGCGCTTGCGCTGATCTCATGTTGACGTCATCATCACAGCTTCCTTCCGCACCCCGCTGTCACCCCGCATTCAATATACCATACATTACTATAGGAATAGGTAGGTACTTAGACAATGGCGTTTATTAGGTACATGAATACATTTACATAGGTAGGTATTGCAGCAAACACATTCACATTTACACATTTTTCGTTACTACGCAAATAGTAGGTATATACATATTCGTACTAGGAATCAGGGTCAAACTATTTCGTCTCTTAAAACGTGACTCTGTATGCACATGAATACAGTTAATTCAATTTTACTACAGGTTACGCATTAAAATAACGTCAACAAATTGATTAGGACAAAATTAGAATAGCTATTAACACATTTTTCGTGTAAAAGATTGACGCATAAGTGATCCAATAATATTGACGCGTAAACAACTAAGTAAAAAGAACGATGACTGGAAAGTAATCACAACCAACCATAACTGATCCAAATTATAAATAAAATTATAAATAAACAGCTTTTTCTCATATCTTGTCAGCTCTTGTTGTTTGAGGTGCAGAGTTTCTCATTTTGCTTTTCTCTTGTCGATCAGGTAAACGGTGGCAGCGCAGCCGAGCGCGCTGGTCTGCAAGCGGGCGATGCACTGATCCGCGTCAACACTACCGACGTATATCTGCTAAGACACCAGGAGGCGCAGGACGCCATCCGGGCAGCCGGAGGCAACCTTGAGCTCACCGTACAACGGTAAACCTTTAATATTGTTACTGTCTTTATTAACTGTCTTCAGCAGTTAATTACTGGATAGCAACTCGATCTTCGGTTTATCTCATCCAGCTGCTACAAGCACCCTGTGTAGATCGTCGCACCGCCTAACCTGAGGAGGGCAGTCAAGAACTCGTCATTGTTATTATACTCGTATGCTTAACACTTTTTTTAAATATCGCTCAATGAAATTGTGCTTTTTTTATCTTCCAGTGGTGGCGGCACTTGGCGTCCTTCCGTAACACCAACCGGTAGCCTGCCCAGGCCTGGCTCGAGGTCTATTGGTGGCACCCCGACCCTCGTCACCAACACCTCTCTCAAGGCCACGTCGCAACCGTCGCGCGCCTTCGGCTCTGGTCACAACAATGTCGCCAAGCCTTTTGGTTACGTAAGTATCATCAACAGTTCCTATTGATAGATAATCAGCCTACAATTTTCCAACCCAGTCAAGACACGAATGTCTGCTATATCACTTGCGGCAATAAGATTAGAGACTTAAGGGAGAAGAGAGAATTATGTGACAGATGATATGGTTAGGAAAGAAGGTGTCATTGAAATTACTTCAAAAAGTAGTACTTATAGAAGAAAAAGTACTCCCCGATCCCAAATACACTGGGAAAAGGGCAGGAGGACGAATGATGATCAGGGGCAGGAATTGAAGTACTAGAACATTATATTTGCATTATGATTGATATTTAGCTGCTGCTGCTGACAAAAATTTAAACCTAGTCATTTTGGTTATAGATGAACGGCAACGACGCGGTGAAGAGCATAGTGAACAAACAGTACAACACTCCAGTCAACATGTACAGCGACAAAACGATCGCGGAGACTCTCTCGGCACAGACTGAAGTCCTTGCGGGAGGCGTGCTCGGGTAAGCCTTCATTGTTCTAAGGGCACTTTAGGCTGCTAAAGTGCCTTTGCAATGCAATTGCTCACAAAAACAATTCGTAAACCGACCTCTTCACGCTATATGCGGTGACATCTAATCACCAAAATTATTTTATTTGTTTATTTAATAAATCTTTAAATCAGGCACGTTACCCATACAGTTAGTATTACTTAAACTACATAATATATTATGTTAGTGTATTGAGTTAAACACAGATATGTATAAACACATTAAGATAAATATTAGGAATCAGAAGAAGGATTCAGTAAGTTAGCTTGCTACTTATGAATGCATAAATCGAGAAACTACTCCAAAATGAGACTTGTACCTTTGTTTAAAAGCACAGAATTTTAATTTTATGTCCGGAACGGTCCTCTGACTTCCCGTCCCACTTCAGAAAATTGCAGAATGATATATTTGATAACATTGCTAACTTATGTTTTAATCCTTCACTCAACTGATAATTGATAAATGAACAAGCACTTAGGCATAGCTAAGTACTAACACATGATATTAATAAGATATTTGAATAATAAAGATATCCTGTGATTGACAGAGTGAACTTTAAGAAGAATGAGAAGACATATGACGCTGAGAAAAGCGCCGTTTTCAAGGTTCTGCAAGAAGAACAGAACGATCCCGAGCCAGGTATAAAGAATTATTATACTTATTAGTAAAGCTTTTAAATTCTCAAACGATACTTAAATTTCAGACGTGTTTTGTATTTTTTTTTTGTCGCAACGCCTGCGAAGGATAAGGACAGAATGTGACTCAAAATTGAGTTAAGTTTTAGTATAATGCTGATAAAGCACCAACTCGTTGATCGGGTCACACGGGAAAATATTTTGGAGATACATAAATTAGACAGCATACATAATAAATTATTGGTAATTCAAAAAGATAATCTGACGAAAAATAGAATTGGTAAAGTTTTGCAAAAGTAAAATTAAAGGTTTCGTAAATACTTACAACAAACTTTAACGATGGAAAGCAGAACATATCAAAATTAATGAAACTGAATTGGCATAGTAGTCGAACCAGTGACGGGTCCGACGGCCGCCCCGGCCGCGCCGGGTGAGCGGCCTGCTGCGCCACGTGACCGCGCCCGTCACGCGTCCCGACGCGCCGCTCAATACCGGAGGCTTGCCCCCCGGACAGAACATTTGCGAGGAGTGCGAAAGACTCATCACGTAAGTCGGATGATGCGCGCGGGCCGACACGGTAGCACATATCGCAAGCTAAATTTGATTTTGCGAATAGGGTTCTGACAGGGTGTTGGAGTCAGGTTACGATACGAAATGTATTTTTCTGCGCAGTTCTAATTCGGATTCGCGATTAATGTCCCGAACTCCGAAATCTCGGGTAACCTGGTAAGTTATGTGATCGAGTTGCG
>CATIVS010000181.1:0-10831 GCA_949629135.1 Eremobia ochroleuca | reverse complement strand
AAAGACACTGCCACTGTAATTCTGTTATGCAATCACCCTACTGTTCCGATGATCGACTACATGACGAGTCTCGATGGTTAGATCCTGCTGGTGGACGAGGCGACTGCTAACCTGGACCCTGAAGCAGAGCGTTTGATCTTGGACGCGATCCGTTGCTCGTTCGGCGGCTCCACCGTGGTGTTCGTGGCGCACCGCCTGGCCGGCGTGCTGGAGTGCGCGCGCGTGCTGGTGCTGGGCGCCGGCCAGGTGCTGGAGCTGCACGCGCCCGACGACGCGCTCGCCGACCACTCCTCGCATCTCTACAGTCTCGTGTACGGCTCCTAGACCTTCATCGTTCCGACCTCTTCTATCGTGAACAACCTATCAAGCTTCGACTAAATCGAAAGAGCCATAGGTAGCCTGCGAAATTCATTTTAAAAGGTTTTTTTTTGCAATTTACAGGTTTTTGCAATTATGTTTTATGTTGATCAAAACTCTGTTAAGTTTCAAATCACCCTATTGAATAACTTTTTCATGAAATCATGACAAGGAGGGCAATTCTAACTTGGATAGTTGTGTTGATGAGTCTAATGATTATAATAATTCTGTACATAATTATTTGTTACGATCACGAACCGACATAGAACTTGACGCTGACCTGCAAATTGGAAAAAACGCGGGAAAAATTTGATTTTGCTGCATCCTTGACGCATCCAGCTTAATGAGACACATATTTTGTCTCTGCATCACCCTAAGGTTGACTGGTGATAAATGCCTCAGGCATTAAGTCCGCCTTTGTACAGTATTTGTTTTACTTGTGCATAAAGTTTTTAATAATAATTATTATTATTTATCCAGTGTCCGTGGCTCTCTTAGGAGTCGGCGGGGTGCGAAATGCTCGGCTTCTAGCATATTTAGATTTATTCATTTTATTACATGTAGCGACTGCCATCGACTCCATTCAACTACTGGCTAGTCGCGTTAGTAAGACTGAAAGCCGATCATCAAATTTATTATTAAACTTCAACTGTCGTAGTGCTTATGATTGCCATCTTTTACTTACGTCATGCACTTGCCCAAATTCTAGTTTGATAGATAAAATTTAAACTTCTAAAATCATAGCGTTTTCTTTTAGAAATACTTACTTTAAAGCCAAAAATTGTTTTGCGGTCGTATAATTGGTTACAAGATTAGAGTATTTAAATGAATGCTGGCAAACTTGAACCGTGATAGCATTTACGTGACTATTTAACGTTGGCTGACTCGACAAGTAAGTTTTTCAAAGTATCGAGTTGCATTTCAACTTGGACTTACCTTTAAGATGGCCTCTCTTTACGTGAGAGGCCATCTCTCTTGGCGTTTTTTGCCAATTATAATACAGAGTAGAATGTAAAATGAGTTGAGTGGAGTAGAATGAGTAACGACTTAAAATGAAGTTGTACATTCCTATAATTTTTCGATACTCGATAAAAAAAGTCTTCTACTTGACACAAAATCAGGTTTAAGTTTGCTTAGATTCCTTATAATATGGTAAAAATAATAATACGATCAATATGTTTTGTATCGTTTGGTATTTAAGTGGTATTTATTACAATAAATGCCAATGTGTTACTATTTCTTATGAACTGACATTTTTGTTAATATTGTTGAGTAGTTCTAGACTGAAAGATTAGTCTAGTCACAAAGACTATGATAAGTCTTCCTGATTAATGGTTTTCATTTCAAGAAAGTATTAGTCTTGTTCTATGTGTACAATAAAAAATAGTATTTTCGATTATAGATACACTTTAGTCCTAAGGAACGCACTTCTAATGAATGCGTCACTGAGGGCTACGAAATGAGTTTTTTCTCTTAGCAAAACTTAAGTAATGAAAATATTGTTTTAAGGTATCTATACCGCTGCAACCTAGGCGACTAGTTACCGCCATGAGTCTTTTAGTAGCCTTAAGGCGCGTCCCTACTACGGGCCGCGCGGGCTCAAAGGCCCGGGGCCCCGGCCTCGTGAGGTTTTTTAGGCTATTGTATGCAACGCGTCCCCATTATAAGAACTCACGAGACTAGGCCGCGCGGCCCTAGTGGGGACGAGGCTTCAAGCTGTGGTCGATAAATTACATTCTTGTATTATGCAATCTGCATCCTGTGCACTTGTCCGTAAAGGCCTTTTACGCACGTGCAAGAAGCAAAAAGGCGCCCAGACCGCAAGTGTCTACCTCGCGAGTATTACATGTAAAACGCACGCATGAAATGTTTTGGCAGGCTACAAACACAGAGTACTATTTTATAGCAACGCCCGAGTGGCCGCATCTTGCGACTAGACGTTAGTCGCCAATAATTGTTTGTTGTTTTCTTAAGGAAATGCATAACACGCATAAGCGGGAGACTTGCTGTACACAGTAGCCTAGATTATGATGACTATTATAAGATATTCTTTTAGGTAAGATATGAAAAAATGTATTTTCGTCGTATGTTTAAACCATATCAAACTATCGATTTCCTTTTTTTTAAATGTGAAATAAAGTCGATTCTTGTGATATTGTAAATTATTTTGAAAGTATGCGTAGTTTTCGCATTATTTATTAAAATTAGTGGACCATCTTCGTGGTAGAAAATAACGTTTAAGGGCCGATTTTTCCAACGCCAGGTAACTATAGCGAAGGAATAATTTTGTTTGACAGTTCTTCCATACTTACAAAAACTGTCAGACGTTAATTTTATTTCACGAATAAAAATTATCGGTCGATTGAAAAATAAGCCCTAAAATCGTTTAGTTTTGTTAGTAGAGAATGTTTCTGAAAGGATTTTCTTTTGATTTTTTGGTGGCACTATTTGTAAATACATGGTGAATACGAAAATTACGCATGTCCAAAGATGTTAATGTAAGTAAATATTTTTGTAACATTAAAATATTCCATCATGCTAACAAGATTTTTATTTATTTTCGTTTTTCACAGTGGGTCTAAGAATTTAATTCCGACAGCCGATTGACTAATCAACTGTCAAAATTAAATTCTGAAAGGACTGTACAGACTGACTGGTTTATAGTGACTACTAAAATACAGTCCTTTCACAGTGTTATTTTACCTCTGACAGCTGCAACACAACAGCAACCTTATAACAACAATAATAAAAATTACTATAATTTTGACAGACTTGACAGAGTTGCAGCAACCCAACACTAACCTTATTGTCATGAAATTAAAGATCAGTGTGATATTGACAGTGATGCAAAATCAGAGGTAAAACAACTGTGAATGGACTGTAGCTGCTGTAGCGATATCAAAATCTGTGTAGTCGCACTAGCGGAATTAGGGCAGTTGCGAACGCCCCGGGGTAATCATCAGAAATACTTTTTAATCTAATCCCAAAAAAGACCTTAAATATTCAGTAAGTGAAAGGCAGTTTGTAGTTGGAGACCTACGCATCCTAAATATAATAAACGTAGGATGCCAGCTACACTTGCTCTTGCAACCTACATTCTCTTTTCTCAGACTTCTCTGCGTAAATTTAGTTTATTCGCGGCTATTTAGTTTAGCCACCCCGGGTAAGTAAGCACCCTGTGATCTACTAATGCCGCCCTAATTGCGTCCTAGGGCAGGGAATTAAAAGCGTTGACGATATCCAAACTTACCGCCAACGCCACCCCACCCCGAGAAACTGCGTGTTACGACAACGATCGGTCGCCTAGGATCGCATCGACTGCATAGCGCTGCCGCCGGAAGTCAGACTGGCAATCGGCGTGGTCGGGACCAACTCGCGAAAGGTGCTCGACGAGCCTTTCACCAATGATTCTTTCGAATAGTTTGGGAACCTCGTCGAGCAGGCAAATCAGACTGAGTCCCTGCCTGCCTTCCTCAACAAGACCAATCCAGCCTCCTTCCGGTTAGGTGGCAACACGCCCTCACAGAAGCAGCTGTTGAACAGCCGTCTTAGGTGGTCCACCAGAGAAGCCAGAGCCAGAACCCACGCTCGACCAGGAATACTGTTCGGGCCTGGCGCTGTGTTACGAGTTCCCATACGCCTTACGGGCCGGTCAAGTTCGCCCTCAGTCACCTCCGCCTCTTGGCCCTAGACACTTTCGTCGAATCGACGACTACGCGACAGAAAATCACCTGTATCTTTTTGGCGCGGACGCTGATGATAGTTTTATCGTAGTCAGTGGGTAAGTGTTCCATTTTTACGAAAATGTTCGTTGTTTAGTCGAATAGTAAGGTTTTGTGTATATTTTTATGGCACCTTGTGGTGTTTGTTTTGAGTTATTTTTGCCAGGCCTTCGAATAATCGATAAAAGATCATAATATTACTCGCTTATTCCTGCAAAAGGAAGATATTATTGCATTAGAAAAAATCTCTGATAGCGAAAATGAGGACCATGAGTAGTTTGACGACTTGACGTTGAAAGCAATCATTGTATTGATTGGTATATTGGCGTGGCCAGCTGACGTATGGCTATTCATTTAACCCTTAAATGCGTGATTTATTATATCGTATTGCAAAAAACGCATATTGTTTAGGTACTAATCAATAGAATTTAGAAAAAATAAATATATTATTACTAATATTCATAGAGTCAATATATTGTTTTGACAAAAAGAGGTGCGATCAGAAACTCACAGCTATCACATTCTTAAAAAAAATAAATGACTTACTTTGTTGCCATATGGCAACATTATGCATTTAAGGGTTAATTTGATGTTCTGTCTCATGATGTCTATTAGTTTGCATCCCTAGTATTGTATAGAAGCAAGTTTTGAACAGACAGCTGTGCTACTGGGGAGTTTTTTGCACCACTTCTTCCCAGCGAAAGCACTAGGAAGTGGCAAAGGGTGGGCGCTTTGTTTTGTGGGACTGTCTTATGTAATTTTGACATTCGAAAACTGCTGATTCTCAGCCTAATTTGAATAAATGACTTTGGTTTGACTTTTAATTCTTAAGCCGAGCCATCGACCATGAGGTATGTAGACCGATGATCTTGTTAAGGCCGCAGGAATTCGCTTGATGCGGGAAGCAAAGGTCCGGTCGAAGTGGACGTACTTGGGGGAGGCCTATGTCCAGCGGTGGACGTCTTTCGGCTGACATGATGATGATGATGTGATTTTGAAATGGCTGGCGAAGAGTTGCTGCGTGTGTCCTAGCATGAGATTCAGTACGACGCCTCAGCCTCCAACCTTAGACCGTTAATTATCCCCCCGAAAAAGAAAAAACAAACTGGAATTAGCTTGAGAAAACGGTTTGTACCAGAACCGGTGTCGCCAAACTCATACATTTACGATTTACTCTTACTGCAAACCCGAAGATACGATTGGCTAGAAAAAAATAAGGGCGTAAAAAAAATGCAAAAAAAATATTATACGAAATGCAACTTTAATTTCAACAACCTATAAATCAAATTGACAAAAACAAGAAAGAAATACATATTGTTCTACCAAGTACCACCACTCGTCGCTAGATGGCATTGTTCAGTATGAACTGTAATTACGTAAAAATAAGGGCGGTATTTGAATGGCGTATCACTGACACGAATGCAGGTTGCTACTCAAATAGCAATGTAACCAGATGCGGCGTAAGGCGTGGGTGACGTGGGCCATCGCCTACGGCCTCGCGCTCCTAGGGGCCTCGCTCCTCGAAGGCAGGACGAGCAAAATATTTTGTCGCGTTTAAGCTGACGAAAAATATTATTCGTCATATATCAATAACCCTTACACTTACCAAATTCAAATGTCCACGCTCATTTGTGTTTTTAGATTTTTTTGCATACCGTGCCAACCTCTATCTAATTAAAGCATCACTAAAACTGTAAACACTTTCATTGTTTCCTACCTATAATAATTTATGTATAGTCTTTTTGTAGCTTTTAGATTGTCCATAATAAATAGAAATTATTAGTTTCTAATAATTATTGTTCAAATCCATCTTTTTCCGTTACCAGAGGGCCTCGCAAAATGTATGTTGCCCACATGAAATTTAGGTCTTGCCCCGCCACTGAATGTAACCTAATTCGATCGAAATATTATCGATACTATTTAAACGTATTCAAAACATATAATGCGAAAAAAATATTGTATGCGATAGTGTGTAATATTAAAATAATGAAATTAATATGACGTAGGGTTTTTGCACTTACCAGAGAAATACGATTTAAAACGTTTTTAACCTTCAAGCAGTCGCGCGGCGTCAAATCGACCGCGATGCGGTCGATTCTCGATACATTTATGATGCCAAATTGCTTACAAATCCAAAGAAAATTAGAATATTATTTTGATTTTATAATTTTGTTTATGTCCTAACATAATGATAATGTGATAAATACAAAAAATATTAAATAATTAGTGTTTTAAATCCCTGAAATATCCTATAGGTCTTTTAGGTTACGCGCGACCGCTGGCGTTACAAATGGCCGCGCGCCCGCTTGAAGGTTAATTGGTTTTGTGTTATCCTTTAAGTATCTGTTACCAGATTTTTTTATAATAAAATCGTCTTCCTTAAAATGCTGCGAACATATAGTGCTGTTTTTTGTAGGGAACCAGCTTAATCTCCCAGTAGCGTTGATCCATATCTCTTTACAAATTGGATCATAGGAAAACTGAAATTATTAAGGAAGGACAATATCATCTCCCAATTATCATCGTTACCATCATCTCAGCTGAAATCATCGTCATCGTCCACTGCTATGTTGTACCTAACTCTTTAGCTAGATGTATTTAAAATTACATCACGAATATCATCCTGCAATTTTTATTTTATTAACTTTATTAATTAACTGTATTATATTACTTACATACGTATTTAAATACTTTTATTTTAAAAGGCAATGTAATACATGTCGATTGATTTTTTCGATAAAGTCACGCACTATTTGGATAGCGTTATAAGTATAGGTAGACAAGCAAATATTCCAGAAAGGCTAAAACCGGGAAAAGAAAATCAACTTTGTTTTCATGACAATAAGGACAATTTTTATTTGTATATCTTGTGCAATGTTTGACGAAATTTTATTTTTTCATTTTATTAAAATAAATCCGAAAATAATATTTACCGGTGGTATGATACACCTCCATGATTTAGATTTTTAGTCCGACTATGGTTTTTAAAGTCCAGGATGGCACAATAAGGCATTTTAATATTATTTAACTTAAATTGTATGTTGACGCAGTCTAGTTTGCGAATGAGAGCGCTTGAACAGCAAGTGCGTACTGCAGTACTAACTAGCGGCGACACTGCCACGCCTACTTATTATTTCCAGTGTTCTTTATAACAGCCGCACAGGTCGATCGATCAGGTTAAGCCACGCTTGCCGCGGTTGGTCTGTGGGTGGGACCATCTTTACATACCGAGACCCCTCCGTGCCTCGGAAAACACGTTAAGCCGTTGGTCCCGGCTGTCATTAGTGGATCTTTGACAGTCGTTACGGGTAGTCAGGCGCCCGAAAGTCTGACAACCAGTCTTACCAAGGGGTATCGTATTACCCAGTAACTGGGTTGTGGAGGTCAGATAGGCAGTCGCTCCATGTAAAATATTTGTATTCAGCTGCATCTGGTTAGACTGGAAGCCGACCCCAACATAGTAGGGAAAAGGCTAGGCAGATGATGATTTCTTTTTCGTGATTACCCCCAACCGATATCGACAGTCTGTTGCTGTTCTTATTCTTGTTGTTTGTGATTTGTGTCTATTGTTGTTTCTATTTAGTACATACTAACTCCATGAGTTATGTTAGCTATTATATAGTGTATTATCTATTGTATTATGTATTATCTATGAGTATTGCATTATTTGAATTTGACAAAATTGTCAATGTCATTGTCATAGCGTTGTCATTTGTCATTATTGCTAATACTGCTTGTCAGTCAGTAATGTCGTAGTAGATACGAAATAATTTGAGGTTGTTTTTATTCTTTATTTATATTACAATTTACATTTAGTTTTATAAAAATATGCCGCCAGACTTGTCATGGTTAAAAGTTTTCACAATTTGCGTGCCATAAATTTACTAGTGTTGAGAGAGCAAATACAGCTTTCATGATGGACAACGTAACAGAAAAATTGTTTCAATGTTTTGGACATCGCAAGTTCAAAAGTGAACTTCAAGAGCGTGCGATTAGGGCAATTGCAAGAGGTAAGGAATGCAAATTTAACTTAATAAAATCAAAGATGTTAGTGTGCTTTGAGTGCATATAATAAAAATCGTAATTTCTAAATTTTTAGTGACAACAAGTACCTATTTGCGACATCCTGAAGTGGTTGTTTATTATATACCAATTTACCGAAATAGCCACCGAAGTTCTAGCTGGAATAGAAATTATGCTCTTATCCATTAGACAAAACTGGCTTATCCAGACACAAATATCTTTAGAACCATTTCTAATGGATGAACCATTATCATATAGGCATCCCTGCTGGGAAGGCAAAACATTTCTGTATCTGTAAGGGTCTTATTTGTCAAATAAATGGAGTTTAAGAATTTTTTAGGTCTCTTGAAATGAATATTTTGATATCAGGGATTGTTTCCATCTCTATCCAACTTACATGATTTCAGGTGTTCATGATGTATATGTATCAATGCCAACGGGCTCTGGCAAGTCTCTATGCTTCCAGCTGCCAGCAATGTTGCAAGACAACAAAGTTGCAATTGTATTCTCTCCTCTATTGGCTCTTATCAAAGACCAAATTGATCACCTGTCTAAAATAAAAGTAAATGCAGAGTCTATTAACTCTAAAATGACATCAAAAGACAGAGAGAGAGTTCTTAATGATTTAAGAAGCATGAAACCTAGCACTCGATTTCTATATGTCACACCTGAACAGGCTGCTACTGGCACATTCAAATCTCTTATGGAGCATCTGGTCAAATACAAGAAAGTTTCTTATGTAGTTGTGGATGAAGCACATTGTGTAAGTGAGTGGGGCCATGACTTCAGGCCAGATTATTTGAAGTTAGGTAATCTCAGAGAACAGTATAAATGTATACCATGGGTTGCCCTTACGGCTACCGCAAGTGCAGAAGTGGCAAAAGATATTCTGTCTAATCTGAAGCTGTTGGTACCCGTGGCACAATATAAAACACCAAGTTTCAGAAGAAATTTATTTTATGATGTAATGTATCAAAACTGTATAGAGGATGAAGTGGGCCATTTAATGGAATTCTTAAAAAAAAGCCTAAAAGAGGATGAAAATGTGAAACCAGTAAGTATTTGGTTATATTATTTTATCGACATAGGCATGTTTTCAAATAATTTCATAATTATTTAACTGTACTTATACTGTATTTCAGAAAGATAAAAATGCTGTTATTGTTTATTGTCGAACGCGAGAACAAACTGAAGATTTAGCTCACATGTTATGTAAAAGGGGTCTAATGTCTTTAGCTTATCATGGAGGTATGCTTTGCAAATGCTTATAAAATTATTATTATATTATATAGGTGTGTGATATTTTTATTTACTAAACTGTCTTATTTGTGATATAGGTGGCTTGCATTTTTTTTTGTTGTTGAATTTAATGAAACTGTAAAATAAATAGACATGTTTTTAAGTATTACTGTTATTTCAGGTATGAAGTCAGGTGACCGCATATCAGTACAGGAGAAGTGGTCGCGTGGTGAGGTACCGTGCGTGTGTGCGACGGTGTCGTTCGGCATGGGCGTGGACAAGGCGAGCGTGCGCGCCGTCGCGCATTGGGGTGTCGCGCAAAATGTCGCTGCCTACTATCAAGTTAGAACACCTCAAAATTCTTATATACACTCTAGAGCAATGAATTAGGGTCACATCAAGATACCTGAAAGTGTCAGAAACTAATAATGCTAGGTTTATGAAATAAATTGAGTTTAATAGACAATTAAATGTTCCTTAAATGAAAGTAATAAAACTTCTTAGTTACTGTAAAGTTATGCTATCAAAAATGACAAAATTAAAAAATGGCACTTCGGGTTATTTTTTAGTTTATGTAATTTTTTATTAATATAATACAAAGTGACACATACATTATATTACTTTCATTTAAGGAACATTTGACTGTCTATTAAACACAATTTATTTCATTAAGCTAACATTCTTAGTTTCCGAGACTTTCAGGTATCTTTATGTGACCTTTATTGCTCTCGAGTGTATTTTCTCTGAACAGTAAACAAATAGATTATTGCTTTTTTACCTTACTCAAGCAAATACTGACATCTGTAAACAGTTTCTTTTTTTCATTATTTAATTATGTATGCCAGTCCCATCATACCACTGTTAAGTTATTTATGCTGTAACTTCTTACTTTATGCTAGCTAACCCTCGACGAAGGCACCTCATGCCGCCCGAGTTCAGGTGTGTGGGAAGCTGTTTAATGTTTTCTATTAAATCCTGAACTATCATTTTAAAACAGGAGTCTGGTAGAGCTGGTCGTGACGGCAAGCCAGCTTTTTGTCGTATTTACTACTGCCGCAGTGAACGCAATGCTGTTGACTTTCTGCTGAAAACGGAAGTAGGTCGAGCAAAAACACCAGAACAAAAAAATCGGTGTAAAACGGCCTACAAGAGTTATGGAATTATGGTGAAATACTGTGAAGATATCAAGTAAGTTTCTAACATATTAACAACCAATCAATGTACCACTTTTACCTTCTGGAATAAATTGTCTAAGAGATGGGGAAAATTGTACCGAAATACATGCTTATACAATTTCGCAGAAATGCTTTTAAAGGTTTCTCTCTTAACAATTTAAACATTAGGAACAGAAGATACTTCGTATGAACAAATAGCATAGTTGACAATATTGAAGTATCTATAGGCCCACCGCTTAACTGAGACGTTGCCTGAGGTAGCTGCGCGATGCGGGTGTGGTGACGTGATGCGAGAGCTCACGTGATTCGTCAACT